>WSYH01001025.1:76235-89221 GCA_036426205.1 Ascaphus truei | reverse complement strand
CCTCCAGACGCATAGCACATCATCGATGTAGCGTTTCCAAAGCACCAGGTTTGCACCATATGGGTTGTGGTTTTGAATATAGTTTTCTTCCCACATACCCATAAAGATGTTAGCATAACTTGGTGCAAACCTGGTACCCATCGCGGTGCCACACGTCTGGAGGTAATAGCAGCCATCATGAGAAAAATAGTTGTGGGTCAGTATGTACCTAATGGCCTCTATAATAAATGTTTTAACTGAGGATTCCATATTGGTATCTTTGTTCAAAACCCACTCTATGGCCTTCAGACCCATTTCATGGTCTATGATGGTATAAAGGGACACCACGTCGCATGTGACCCAAATCAGATCTTCTTCCCATGTTAGATCTTCAATGGTCCGTAACACATGCGACGTGTCCTTGAGATGTGATGGTATTTCTACCACATACTTCTGTAATAGGTGATCCACAAATTGAGATAGGTTGGATGTTAGGGACCCTACCCCCGAGATGATGGGTCTACCTGGGGGTTTCAAGGGATGTTTGTGAATCTTCGGGATAAAATAGAAGAGTGATATTTTGTGTTGCTCTATTAATAAGAAATCCAACTCTTTTTTGCTGATAATACCCGTATCATACCCTTTTTCCAGCCATTCTGATAACTGATTACCATATTCCTTGGTGGGGTTACCTTTAAGTGTTTTATAAGTTTCCCTATCACCTAATATTCGTTGGGATTCTTCCTGATAGTAGTCCCTATTCATGACTACTATCCCACCACCTTTATCAGCTGGCTTAATCACTATCTGATTGTTTTTTGATAATGATTTTACTGCTTCCTTCTCATTTGTGGTCATATTTAGTTTTTTACATTTGAAGTCTTGGCTCAAGTTTTCTAAGTCTCCTGTGACCATTTCCGCAAAGGTGTCTATGAACTTCCCTTTACACATCTTAGGATAAAATGTTGAATTTTTCTTAATGCAGTCAGTGGGGACTTCACTGCGTTTGTACTTGCTGTGTCCATAACAGCTCTAGTGACTGCATCTTTGATGAAATATTTCTTTAGTGTTAACTTCCTAACATATTTATGTACATCAATGAATGTTTTAAACATGTTAGGCCCCTGGACTTGAGCAAAAGTGAGTCCCTTTTCTAATACTTTTGTCTCAACATCTGAAAGTTTGTGATCACTAAGATTAAAGATATTCTGTTTTTTTACCAATCTCTGCCTGCATTTATTCTTTTTCTGTTTCCTATCTGAACGACCTTCCCTACTCAATCCGGATCATTGATCACTTCTTGCAAATACCGTAAATGTATAAAACATGAATAACCATATTAAAAATTTTTTACTTGGATGCTACATAATATTGGTTCAGTGCAATCAAAGGAATGATTCTAAATATCAAAATCGATGTTGTTAAAACCCCTTTAAGGGATATAGTCTTGAGAGTATAGATCCAGAAGTTTCTTGCGGTGACACCCTCTGTAGTCTCACCCCCTCTTAGACCGACCTTGGTGGCAATCTATTCCGATACGTGTGAGCCCGTCGTGGTGATGTTATGGTTCAATTTCAAATGGTTTGGAAAATTGTGTGTTTCCAAACCATTTTAATATTGTTCACATGTTCTCCAATCTTCGTTTCAGTGTCTCCCCTTCCTGCCACATAAGTTATTTACAGGGACATTCTAAATAAAGGTAAACACAGAAATTAGATTTGCAATTAATAAAAAGGATTCAAAACTTTTACTGTTTACGTTCATTGATTTGAACTTCGTTTACATTTTGAATCCCTAACTACAACCCATGCACTCTTAACTCAGGAAATTAATCCTAAGTTAGTTTATCATCCACATTGTTTGTACCAATCTCTTTTTCTTAGGGAACTAGGGGCCAGCTGGATTTAAGTTTTGATGCTTTTTTATACATCACCTTTGCGGTATTGTCAGCGTAAGTATGGATGATTAGTAGAATAGGATTCTTTGTAGGATCCCCCAGTGTTTATTATACACTTTGGTAGTCTCCACGTAGACATACCGTTTCAAGTGTGGATGTTAAAGGGAGAAAACTTTTATTTGCTTGGCAAGACTACTTTTTTTTAACGCGATGGATCAATGAAGCCCATTTCCTGTGTTTGTTTACTTCCTCGATAGCATGTTTTAAAAACAACTTTCCCTAATTGTTTGTCCTTATCTTTAAACTTATTATTAACCCATGTCTCCATTGTTTTCCCTTTACACTTCCACATTGGTGAACATTTCTTTTTACCCTAAGGCTTGTCCTTTTGTGGATTTTTTAAACCATGGGGAGTGGTGGCTAGATGCCAGGACATAGGAGTTGGCATTCCCCTCTTTGTAATAATGTTTTGTATGTATCTCATTATTAACAGTGTAGAGAGTTGATCCAGAAGTTTATAGCTTTGGCCTAGTACTAAACGTAATTGTATATTATGTCGTTTGTAATTGAGAATGTTCTTTGAAGGCCTCTAAATCTTCTTTAGTGCCCTCCAGACGCATAGCACATCATCTGTATCGTTTCCAATCACCGGTTTTGCACCATATGGGTTGTGGTTTAAGGATGTTATTTTTCTTCTTCTTCCCACATGCCCTAAAAATGTTTAGCATAACTTTGGTGCAAACCTGTCCACCCATCGCGGCCACACTTCTGGAGGTAATAGCAGCCATCATGAATAAATAATTTGTGGGTGATATATACCTATGGCTTCTATAATGAAATGTTTTAAAACTAAGATCCATTTGGTATCTTTTTTCAAACCCACTCTAGTCCTCAGTACCCATCATGGTCTGTATAGTGTAAAGGGACACACCCACGTCGCATGTGACCCAAATCAGATCTTCTTCCCATGTTAGATCTTCAATGGTCTAACACATGCGACGTGTTCTGATGATGTATGGTATTTCTACCACATACTTCTGTAATAGATTGATCCCACAATTGAGATAGGTGGATGTAGGGACCCTAACCCGGAGATGATGGTCCTACCTGGGGGTTTCAAGGGATTTTTGTGACTTCGGCTATGTCAAAATAGAAGGTGTATTTTTTGTTGTTCTATAATAGAAATCCAACTCTTTTTTTTCTATAATACCCGTATCATTACCCTTTTTCCCAGCCATTTCGATAAGCTGATTACCATATTCCTTTGGTGGGGTTATTTTAAGTTTTTTAAGTTTCCCTATCACCTAATATTTTGGGATTCTTCCTGATAGTAGTCCCTATTCATGACTACTATCCCCCCCCACCTTTATCAGCTGCTTGATCATCTATCTGATGTTTTTGATAATGATTTTACTGCTTCTTCTCATTTGTGGTCATATTTTGTTTTTTACATTGAAGTCTTGGCTCAATTTTTCTAAGTCTCCTATGACCATTCGCAAATGTCTCTAAACTTCCCTTTACACATCTTAGGATAAAAGTTGAATTTTCTTAATGCAGTCAGTGGGGACTTCACTGCTTTGTACTTGCTGTGTCCATGTAACAGCTCTAGTGACTGCATCTTTGATGAAATATTCTTTAGTGTCTTCCTAACTATTTAGTACATCAATGAATGTTTTAAAAACATGTTAGGTCCCTGGACTTGAGACAAAGTGAGTCCCTTTTCTAATACTTTTGTTCTCAACATCTGAAATTTTGTGATCACTAGAGTAAAGATATTCTGNNTTCTGTTTTTTTACCAATCTCTGCCTGCATTTATTCTTTTTCTGTTTTCTTGTTCCTCCTCTCTTTCCTCGGAGACGTCTGCTTGTGATCTTTTTCTTTCTAGCTCCCTGGGTTCTTGCCACTCTCTCCTGCTCTCTCTCCTGGCCTCGTGAAATGGCTTGTGACCTCTGCGTTGCTCTAAAAAAGGAGGAACAAATCTTTTATTATTTTCTCCATCTCTGTCATCTCTTTCATTTGATCTCCATAGTGGTGATCTCTCCCTGTATTTTCTACAGGTTTGATCTCCCTCAGATGTCTGTGATCTAAATGATTCATATCTTGTATGACTACTTTCTGGATTCTTCAGATCTTTTGTATCTTTTTTATCTCGTTTATCTATCTTTGTCTCATTCTTCTTACTTTGAACATTTTTAGAATTAGAGTTTTTATGGGACACTTTATTTGTTTTAATTACCGGTGGTGCTATATTGGTAACTCCTTCTACCTTGACTGTTGAGACCATCACCTGTTCTCTTTTCCAGTTACGTTGTTTATTTTCATCATAATCTTTTTTATCTCTTGCAAATTTAATTTGCTTATTCAATTTAGTTTCTCTATCCAATTTTTCTATTCTTAAAATCACTTTGTCCTCTAGTTCCTTATATTCCTTTAATTCCATAAAGGGTTCCAGATTCTCCTTAATCTGATTAATCTCACTGTCAATGATCTCCAAAGTAGAGGCTCTTTGTTTGATCACCAACTGTATGAGGTTAACAGAACATTGGTCTAGGTAGAAATTCCACTCCTCCATGAAACTTTCTTTATCTTGGTCTAACGTGGGGACTTTTAAAACTCGTAAGCCTCTTGGGATTCTCTTGCACTCCAAATATTTTTTCAGAGCGCAAGAGTCCCAAATTTGCTTAACTTCCTGATGTAATAGTTTCTCTAGCTTTGAGAATTGCATTTCTGGATTTTCTATTTCCAGATCCGTACAGTCTGGATTTCCATCAAAAACCCCATCAAAATTGCAACCTCTAAGTGCTCTATTAGGGAAAAGAGCCATGCTAATGACAATGAATAAATGTGATGTGTAAGGTGAGCAGCTATACAGTGTGAGAAAACAACAATAAAAATACAAAAATTACTGTAACGAGCGCTAAACCTAAATTATAACTATGCTGTGCATGTGTGAATTAATTAGTGCAGTGCACAACTAAAGCAGCCTGGTAATCTACTGAGGAATATCTCAAAATAAACCTCAAAACATGAACAAAAATACAAAAATAGACATAAACCTGGCGCATGTGTAAATACAGTGAAGTGATATTAAAGTCCAAAAGATTAAATACAGACTTTTAGTCCCATTCCTGAGTGGTCAGCTGATGATGGATGGTATCAAATACACTGTTCACAAAGCAAAGAGTATACAGTCCTCCTCACGTTATATGTTCAACCTGCACATGTATGACATAAAGCAAAGAAACAGGACATTGCGCAGTATGTTTAGTTGCCAATTTAGCCCTTATAATCAAAGCTCAATGAGATGCCTACTTACTAGAAGTAGATTGGATACATGCAGGGGAGAGAATCTGTACTTGGAGCCTTCTGGGTCCCGGTCGCCTCTGGTGTATCACGAACCCCTCGTGGTGTCCTCCGCTTCCGTTAACGTTATGAAGGTCTCCCTTCCAGGAACGTAGTCTCCTGGGTCAGCTTCAGGACTCTTTCAGCCTCTTATTTCCTCCGGTAGGGATAAAAGAGGGCAAAGGATTGCGCAATAATAAAAAACTTTAATGACGCCTACCTAAAACATATAAAATACTCACAAAAGACGGTGAGTATAAAAACAAAGAGGTGCCCGACCCAGCACAACTCAAACGCCGCACTCAGTCTTTGAATGTCCTTCTCGGTGCCGCGTGTACCTTGCGGGATTCCGGCGCGGTTTGGATGACGTCACCGTCTCCTCTTCGATGACTGGCAGCTAGAGTGTGTGGGGCAGTACCTCTTAGGCTCCTCCCTACGCATTTCTTGACGGGGAACGTCACTTCGTCAGGGGATTGTGGAGCCTCATCAATCCCGTGTGCAATATATAGCCCCAGTTTAACCCCTTGTGTACAGGAGCCACTTTGGACCACGAATGAAATGGTGATTAGACTTTCTGATAATTACCATCAGATGGGTAGAAGCTTAATCACCTATTAAGCGATTCCTTGACTCACTTAGGAATCATGGGATCACTGAATTGCATATAAAATTGTATAAAAACATGTCAATAATACAATTACATTGGATGAGAAAATAAATGAAAATTGATTAGTAACAGTACATCAAAGAAATGATGCTAAATCGAAATCGATGTTTAACCCTTTAGGGGAGAGGGTTTTAAGAGTATATTGTTATAAATATATTTATCCTATAAAAATTGGCCACTGGGGGGGGGTGAAGATCTATCCCTCTCTGGATGAAGCAGACGCGAAAGGGGGGGGGTGAAGATCTATCCCTCTCTGGATGAAGCAGACGCGAAACGTACGTCAGAGGACGTCATGACGTCACGTACCGCGACTAGCACCATGGATGCCTGCAGACCTATGCAGACCTGATTGGGAGACTGATGGAGCCTCCCAAGACTTCCTAGCTGCACTCACCTCACACTTGCACTATAGGATCGTGCTCCTACAGGGCAAGATCAGATAAGTTGGTTGAGGGTCCTCTTTCCCTCTTTTCTTTCCTCTCCCCATCCCACTCCCCCCCTGTGCCGTAGGGGTATGTTTTTGAGGGTGAGATTGGGGAGTTCACGATCCTGCTTATTAGCTACACCCTCGCAGGGCCAGCTTATATTGGTGTGCAGGGACCTCCATCATTTTCTCCATCCCTGTGTGTAGTTACTGCACCGACACACTTTATTCGAGCAAATACCCAGTATGTACCTGGCCTTGTGAACAACTTCTTTTTACCCAAGGGCTTGTCCTTTGTGGATATTTTAACATGGGGATGGTCGGGCTAGATGCTAGACATAGGAGTTACATTTCCCCTCTTTAAATAGTTTTGGGTATGTATCATCATTTTTTTAACAGTGTAGAGAGTATATCCATGAAGTTTTTATAGATTTTGGACGAGTACTAAACCGTAAATGTAATGTTTAGTACGTTTGTTATTAAGATGTGTTTGAAGGCCTCTAAATCTTCATTAGTGCCCCTCCAGACGCATAGCAACTCATCGAGTTAGTCGTTTTCCAAAAGCACCAGTTTTGCCAACATAGGTGGTGTGGTTTGAATATAGTTTTCTTCTTCTCACATACCATAAAGATGTTAGCATAACTTGGTGCAAACCTGGGGGTACCATCCGCATGCCACACTCTCCTGAGTAATACAGGCATCCATGAGAAAATAGCGTTGTTGTGGTCAGTGTATGTCCTAATGGCTCTATGAATGAATGTTTTAAACTGAGGATTCATATTTGTATCTTTGTTTAAAACCCATCTATGGCATGTAGACCCCTTTCATGTCTATTGGTAAAGGAGACACAACGTCACCATTGACCCAAATCAGTCTCTTCCATTTAATCTTCAATGGTCCCGTACACTGCGACTGTTTGAGATGTGATGGTATTTCTAACCACAACTTCGGTAATAGGTGTTCACAAATTGATATATTGTGTATGTTCAGGAACCCTAACCCCGAATGATGGGTTATGGGGGTTTCAATGGATGTTTGTGGATCTTGGGATAAAATAGAAGAGTGGTATTTGGGTTGGCTCTAATTAATAAGAAATCCACTCTTTTTGCTGATAAACCGTATCATACCTGTTGCAGCCATTGATAAAACTGATAACCCTATCCTTGGTGGGTACCTTTAAGTGTTTGTATAAGTTGTCCCTAGCACCTAATATTCATGGGATTTCTTCCTGATAGTTAGTCCCTATTCATGACTACTATCCCACCACCTTTATCAGCTGGCTTGATCACTATCTGATTTTTTTGATAATGATTTTACTGCTTCCTTCTCATTTGTGGTCATATTTTGTTTTTTACCTTTGACATCTTGGCTCAAGTTTCTAAGTTCTCCTATGACCTTTCCGCAAAGGTGTCTATAAACTGTCCCTTTACACATCTTAGGATAAAATGTAGAATTTTTCTTAAATGCAGTCAGTGGGGACTTCACTGCGTTTGTTACTTGCTGTGTACAGATTAAACACTCTATGACTGCATCTTTGATGAAATATTTCTTTAGTGTTACTTCCTAACTATTTATGTACATCAATGAATGTTTTAAACATGTTAGGCCCTGGACTCGAGCAAAAGTGAGTCCCTTTTCTAATACTTGTGTCTCAACATCTGAAAGTTTGTGATCACTAAGATTAGATATTCTGTTTTTTTACCCAATCTCTGCCTGCTTTATTCTTTTTCTGTTTTCTTGTTCCTCCTCTCTTTCCCGGAGACGTCTGCTTTGTGATCTTTTTCTTTCTAGCTCCCTGGGTTCTTGCCACTCTCTCCTGCTCTCTTCCTGGCCTACGTGAAATGCTTGTGACCTCTGCGTTGCTCTAAAAAAGGAGGAACAAATCTTTTATATTTTCTCCATTCTGTCATCTCTTTCATTTGATCTCCATAGTGGTGATCTCTCCCTGTATTTTCTTACAGGTTTGATCTCCCTCAGCTGTCTGGATCTAAATGATTCATATTTGTATGACTACTTTCTGGATTCTTCAGATCTTTTGTATCTTTTTTATCTCGTTTATATCTTTGTCTCATTCTTCTTACTTGAACAGTTTTAGAATTACGAGTTTTTATGGGACACTTTATTTGTTTTAATTACCGGTGGTGCTATATTGGTAACCTCCTCTACCTTGACTGTTGAGACCATCACCCTGTTCTCTTTTCAGTTACGTTGTTTATTTCATCATAATCTGTTTTATCTCTTGCAAATTAATTGCTTATTCAATTTAGTTCTCTATCCAATTTTTCTATTCTTAAAATCACTTTGGTCCTCTAGTTCCTTAATTCCTTTAATTCCATAAAGGGTTCCAGATTCTCCTTAATCTGATTAATCTCACTGTCAATGATCTCCAAATGGCTCTTTGTTTGATCACCAACTGTATGAGGTTAACAAACATTGGTCTAGTGTAGAAATTCCACTCTCCCCCCAAATGAAACTTTCTTTATCTTGGTCTAACGTGGGGACTTTGTAAAACTCGTAAGCCTCTTGGGATTCTCTTGCACTCCAAATATTTTTCAGAGCGCAAGAGTCCCAAATTTGCTTAAACTTCCTGATAAGTCTAGTTTCTCTAGCTTTGAGAATCGCATGTTCTGGATTTTCTATTTCCAGATCCGTACACGTCTGGATTTCCATCAAAACCCCATCAAATTGCAACCTCTAAGTGCTCTATTAGGGAAAAGAGCCATGCTAATGACAATGAATAAATTGATGTGTAAGGTGAGCAGCTATTACAGTGTGAGAAAACACACAATTAAAAATACAAAAATTACTGTAAACGAGCGCAAACCTAAATTATAAACTATGCTGTGCATGTGGGAATTAATTAGTGCAGTGCACAACTAAAGCAGCCTGGTTAACTATTGAGGCTATCCAAAATAACCCAAAACATGAACAAAAATACAAAAATAGGCAATAACCTGGCGCATGTGTAATAAGTGACAGTGATATTAAAGTCCAAAAGATTAAATACAGACATTTAGGTTTAGCGCTCGTTACAGTAATTTTTGTATTTTTATTGTTATAAATATTGTTATAAATATATTTATCCTATAAAAATTGGCCACTGGGGGGGGGTGAAGATCTATCCCTCTCTGGATGAAGCAGACGCGAAACGTACGTCAGAGGACGTCATGACGTCACGTACCGCGACTAGCACCATGGACCTGCAGACCTATGCAGACCTTATTGGGAGACTGATGGAGCCTCCAAGACTTCCAGCTGCACTCACCTCACACTTGCACTATAGCGATCGTGCTCCTACGGCAAGATCAGATAAGTTGGTTTGAGGGTCCTCTTTCCCTCTTTTCTTTCCTCTCCCCATCCCACTCCCCCTGTGCCGTGGGGTATGTTTTTGAGGGTAGATTGGGGAGTTCACGATCCCTATTAGCCACAACACCCTCGCAGGGCCAGCTTATATTGGTGTGCAGGACCTCCATCATTTTCTCCATCCCTGTGTGTAGGTTANNCTGCACCGACACACTTTATTCGAGCAAATACCCAGTATGTACCTGGCTGATACCTGGAATGCGCCGCTCCTCACCTCTGACAAGCCCCGTTGCGTTTGCCTTCCCAGCCTGGGTTCATGCCTGAGTGACGGGCGGCTGATCTGTTAAATGGTAATGATTAGGATTTAATAGGCTGCAATGCTTCGCGTGTCTACCAGATGGCATAAATTCATGAATTGTAATGCAGTATATATATATATACTGTGCAGTATTGCAGCCAGCGGGAATAAAATGCTTCAATCCCTGCCTGGAAAATAACCCAATGCACTCGGGCAGAAAACAGTCACAAACCTCAATACACCCGGGTATACCCGAATTCGTGGGACTAGCCGAGCTCGAATAAAGTGTGTCGCCAGTGTACATGCACTCAGGGTCAGTTTCATGCGGGGTTTCTATGTTGCCCATTCAGCAACACAGCTCACCTTATTTGGTTAATCCTTTACAATGGCTATCTGCAAGTGTGGTTCTGTGTGTCTACACTCACATTCTGGGATTATCTGACCTTATGTCGAGATTCAGTGCATGATACATTACATACCTCCAAGTTGTTAACTTATCTACATCATCATATATTAATGTGAGGTACTTATGACTTCTGTTTCATGTTTATTGGCATGATACACCACATGTTACCTCCGATTGGTTAACAACTACATACCATCATACAGTATATTTATGTGAGGATATTCATGACACCCTGTGTAGAAAACCATCTGTTTGAATGTGCCTCAGATGTGCTAATTAAGCAGACAGAACCTAACTGTCAGGTGACTGTTTAGGTCCATATAAACCCAGGTAGAACAGCTTTAGTCTGCATGCATCACATATCCAAGTGGCACATTATAAGTGGCAGGACTACTGAACAAATCAAGTTTAAAAGGAAGTTCAAAAAAAGTGAAGAAGTGGACACCCCCATCTGGCCCTGATTCCTGCATTTGAACTACGCTGGAAAAGACGATATCATCTATACCAGACTGCATCATTACTGCTGTGATGCTGCCTTTACCATTTATATTTGCTGTGACTTCACTTCTTCTCAAATTATGCACTTCTTTTTACCAGCCTCATTATGTTTCTAACTCTATTCATATATCTCCATCTCTCCTTCCTTCATCACTTCTCTGTTCACATGAACTCCTTTCTTACCTGCGCCCTCTGACACCACACAGCTATATTACCTGCACTAAAAAACACCCCTACAAATCATCCTCACACATTCTCTTTCTTTCCATACTTCTCCTCCTTGCTTCTGGGGATATCTCTCCCAATCCTGGTCCCTGCACTATTCCTACATGCACTCGTCCTCGCCTGCCAATTGCAAACTCTACTCCCTCTGGTGTCAACCCCTCCAACTTCATACCCATCCCCTGCCACCCTCCCTCTTCTCTCCCTTTCTCCTGTGCCCTTTGGAATGCTCGCTCCCTTTCTAACAAGTTCCTCTCTGTACATGACTTCTTTCTCTCTCACTCTCTGCTCCTATTTGCCATAACTGAGACCTGGCTCACTCAGTATGACTCTCCTCTGAAAGCTGCCCTCTCTTATGGTGCCCTTTCCTTCTCCCACACTCCGCGCACTGATGGCAGGGGTGGAGGTGTGGGGCTCCTGCTCTCCTCTCTCTGTCGTTACCGAACCCTTCCTATTCCTCCATCTCTTGCTTTTCCCTCCTTTGAGGCTCACACTGTCCAGATTTTCTCTCCTCTCCCTGTCCATGTGTCAGTCATCTATCGCCCACCTATCTCTACTCACCCCCCTTCTGCCTTTCTCTCTCACTTTGAATCCTGGCTCTCTTTCTTCATCTCCTCAGACTCCCCTGTTCTTCTCCTTGGGGACTTCAATTGCCACATTGATGACCCCTCTCTCCCTTGGGCCTCCCGCTTTCTTTCTCTAACCTCTTCTTTTGGCCTTCAACAGTGGACTGCAGCCAGCACCCACAAGGATGGCCACTACTTAGACCTGGTTTTCACTAAAAACTTCTCTCTTTCTGATTTCTCCATTTTCCCTTTTCCTCTCTCTTACCATCACCTCATCTCATTCTCTCTATCTCGCTTCTCCCCTTCTCCACCTCCATCTACGCCTGGTTCTGCAGAATCCTGCGCTCTATTCACTTACCTGCTTTGAGTCCACTTGACACTCCTCCCTCTCCTCTCTCAGCTCTGCTACAGACCCTGACAACCTGGTCAGGAACTACAACTCTGCCTTGTCCTCCTCTCTTGATCAACATGCCCCATTTTCTCTCTGCCGCACTCGCCCTTCTAACCCTAGACCCTGGCTAAATTCCCACACGCACATGCTGCGTTCCTCCACTCATACTCTCGCAGACTTCCTTCACTACAAATATATGCTATCCTGTTTCAACTCTGCCCTGTTGAAAGCTAAACAAGCCTACTTTTCTTCTCTAATCAACATGCACAAGTCTAACCCACGCCGACAGTTCTCTGTCTTTGATACTCTACTCAAACCACCCTCAGCTGCCTCTCCTTCCTCCATCTCCGCTCAGGACTTTGCTGATTATTTTAAGGAAAAGGTGAAATCCATATGGCAGGACATCCCCTCTGTTTCTTCCTCCCATCCTACACGTCTTCCTAACTCTCCTCCTTCCTTCCTTGACTCTTTTTCCACTGTCTCAGAGGAGGATGTGTCGCTGTTGATCGCCTCTTCTCCCTCTACCACTTGACCTCTTGACCCCATTCCCTCCCATCTCCTAAAACCTCTTGCTCCTACTATAATCCCTACTCTCACACACATTTTTAACTCCTCCCTCTGCTCTGGAACCTTTCCATCCTCCTTCAAACATGCAACAGTCATACCATTACTCAAGAATAGCAAGCTTGACCCTACCTGTCTTTCTAACTATCGACCTGTCTCCCTCCTGCCTTTTGCCTCTAAACTCCTTGAACGTCTTGTATTCTCTCGCTTGCTCCATTTTCTCAACACCTATTCTGTCCTAGACCCTCTACAATCTGGCTTCCGCACTGCTTACTCCACGGAAACAGCCCTCACTAAAATAACTGACGACCTCCATGCTGCCAAAGGCAGAGGTCATTACACTCTACTCATATTACTCGACCTCTCTGCAGCATTTGACACAGTGGACCACCCTCTTCTCCTTCACATTCTCCATACTCTTGGTATTTG
>WSYH01001025.1:46127-71814 GCA_036426205.1 Ascaphus truei | reverse complement strand
GAGAGAGAGAGAGAGAGAGAGAGAGAGAGAGAGAGAGAGAGAGACACTATAAGTGTGTTGCAATAATGGGTAATGTGAATGGTAAGAATGGCCAAGGGAATAAGAGGAACTCTTCGCGTAAATACAGACCGAAGACAAATCCTGCAGATTTATGTGAGCCTGTTGATTTACCAGGCGTAACACCTGACCCACATTCAGTAACCCTTATAGTGACTCGCAAATACAACCCCATGACGGAAACCCCAAAACAATATGTTAAAGAGTGTACGGCAGATTATTACGTAGATCCGTTTGTAAATAACATGGCCGGATGGTCAGAGGCAATGAGATCCTCAGACCCCTTTCCCCGAGAAGGTAGTTTCTCGGATTTCCATATATTAATGATAAAAGGTCTCTGTCTAGGAGACAATAACTGGCCATGGTTTGGTCCAGACCCTGGGTGGGACATGAAATATATGTCATTATGTGGCCGTATTTGGGTCAAGATGGCACCCCCAAGTACTAACCTGAAGCAAGGAGAGCCTTTATGGCCACCTCCACATATACACCCAATACCCATGTACTACCCTAATGCCCCATGACAGGTTCTACCGATCCCAGATGTTCCCCCTCCTCCGCCACCATGTGTACAATCGCCACCACCCACGTACCCCCCGGTGTCATTATACCCGAGTTTGGAGCCTGCCCTTATGGCAGCATTATGCTAATAAAGGCTCAAAGAAACCAGACAGACCCTGACATCAGTGGGATGGTGATGTATATGACCACAAAAAGGAGGACGAGGACATAGAGTTAATGGGTGCCACAGGGTCAGCAGATAAACAAATCGCCGATCCCCCTGCAGTTATCATAAAACCCCCAACGATCACTATGCCTGACGCTCCCTCTCCAGTCCATAAGCATCCGAACGGGCATGGTTCACTGCAGGAAATAGTGCCAGAAATAGTGCCAGCTACTGTAGTAACATCTAAAGTCACGCTACAACCCCGCATTCATGATATGACCCTCTGTAATCAAGACCCGACCCGGCCCACCAAAGGGGGAGTCAAGTAGTTGTGATGTCACTGCCCCATTTATGACTCTCGGTAAAGAGATTCTGTTGCAATCAGTTGATACAGCACTGATGGAATCATGGGCTAAGGGATGTCCTGACCCATATAGGAATCCTAACGGTGCTATAAAATACCTTAAAAAGAAAAGTCAGGGATACAAATTCACAGGGGAAGTTATCAGATTTTGTCTTGATTGTTTGACTGGCCATGTAGCTGTTGATTGGGATGCTGCTGACACCCATCTGAGTGTAGATTTCGACACTCCAGATGATTGTGGCTTTGTGTGTCGGAAATCTGGCAATATATCAGAGATGTGGGAGAAATTGCAGGAATATTTTGCAGCAAAGGGTAGATCCAGGAAAATGTAGGTTTGAATATGCTATAAAACAAAAGCAGGAGGAGAGTGTTTTTCAAGACCTGTCCCCCATGACCCTACTGAGACGCAGAGCCCTTCTCCCGATCACCAAGGCCCTCCGGTAGAAAAATATACGCTACTGCTGGACCTTTCCCTTTGGTCTAGTGGTGAGCAGAAATGGGAGACCGGTCTCAATGAGGGAGCCAGGAGAAGGGGAGGCTTTCCTACAGAGGCTGGGCCTTGGGGGAGCCCCAACCCCGAGTGAGGACCAGGAGGAGTCACCGGGCCCCAGCTGGGCGACAGTGGGAAGGAATCCACGATCCCCGAAAGATAACCGCTGAGATGAAGGATAACCCACTTGTAAAAACTCTCACCAGTTTGTCCTGTTCAAGTTCAAGTTCGGTTGTTATGGTTATAAAGTTTGGCCTGGCGCGAAAGACCCCCCCCCCGGTCATGATCGAGAGCAGGAGGCATATACCCCTAGACCCGTACACCAAATAGGTAGATTGTGTCAACATGGGTCCCACGATCCACGATCCCGCAGAGAAGAGACCCCCGGGGCGAAGCTGGAGGGACGAGATACACTCACCTGAAATTGCGGTGCACAAGGCCCAAAGATGGTGGCTGAAACGAGGCAGCTGGAATGCAGGAGCCGGAAATCCACGTCAGCCAGGAGGTGAGCGCGAACATATCCATCCTGGTGGGAAGACGACTCCAAAATGGCGGCCACCGGATGTCCGGGGACTGGAGACGGAAATGGCTCGGCGGCCATCTTGGTTGGGGCAGCGTGGCGGGCATCTGACGCCTAGGAGCAGCGACCGGAAGAGGGACTACACGAAGCCTATGTACACTGCCGACACACTTAATTGCAGTGCGGCCAGATCCGCAAGCCGGGAGATTTCCCGGCTTGCTAGTGGCCGCCCCTCGGCGTGCCGCGCGTCATAGACGCGCGGTCACGCGTCTTCGGGAGCCTGCGCCCCCTGCACGCGCGTCCAGGGCTCCCCGAGGGAACCCTGGTGTCCCGCGATGTGGGGGACGGCGGCAGGGGGTTCCGGGGGACCCGGCGGACCCGGCAGCGGTAGGGAGAGTGCCCCGATCGGAGGGCGCTCTTCCGCTGCTTCGGCGCGCGCCCGTCACCCTCGGGCGCGCGCCAGGCTACTGCTGCGGCCAAGAACGGGCAAATGCTCGAATAAACTTGGCCGCAGCAGTAGCTGTCGGAGCCTGTAAACTGAACTTGGAGCGGCGCCGGGGCTCAGAATAGAGATAGCGCTAAGCAACAAGCAGGGAAGGAAAGCTTCCGAGACGAGAATAGAAGGGTGGGAGAAGTTAGTAAAGTGGGTGAACTCGGGAAGTGAAGAAGATTGGAAGGGGGATGTGACATCAGCAGAAGATAAGAGAGGGAGACATATTAGAGTTGGGGAGGAGAAGGGAAGGGAGGGAGAGGAGTAGAAGGAGACAGTAAGTGGTAGTAAGAGGGAAGGGAAAGAGCATGTGCTAAGAGAGAGGGGGGAAGGTAATGAAGACTGTAGATAGGGCAAGTAGTACACAACAAGCAGAGAGGGAAGGCTGCCAGGAAGGTGATAGCAGGCTAGATGAATTTAGTAGAGTAGGTGAGTTCGGGAAGGGAAACAGAACAGACGTGGGATGTGATATAAGCAGATGGTAAGTGGGTGGAACACAACGGAGAAAGAGAGAATAGGGAGGGAGAGAAGTAGAAGGGGACAGTAAGTAGTAGGGAAGGGAAAGAACAGGTTCTTAGAGGGAGGGGGGAAGTTGAGGTAGGTGACGAAGGTAAACAGATGGAGCCACAGCATGAGTATAAGAAGTGAGCTCAGTAGGGATGATGAGGCCCCGGAAGAGGAGGAGGATCTAGGAAAGGAAGAAATGAGAGGGGCAACTTCGACTAGGGAGAACTTAGATAGGAATAGGAGACATGCAGCTCGACAGTAAGAAGAGTAATAGTGGCAAAGCGACAGGAGAAGCTAGGGCAGATAGCCAGGGTACAGAGGAGCATATCGGTTAGCTCGACAGGGGAGTGGGAAGCAGGGGCAAAGTTAACATCCCCGATATTGGCGCGAGGGGTGGTATCAGCTAGGGGCCAAAACAGAAGAGGCTTTTAAAAAAAAAAAAATATATATATATTATATATTTTTTTTTTAACTAGTTTAGCACAGTTGAGAGCGGGGCGGGGGCTACGGGAGCCGAGCCTGCTCTGTGGCCCACATGGGCCAGGGACTGGAGCTGGGAAGCTCCAGTAAAGTCCTCTGGGAAGAGGGGGGAGGCAGGGAGGGTGAAGAGTTGGTGGTTGACTCCCTGCTGCAATCCCCCCGCTCCCAAAGGTGATGGACCCGGAGTCAAGTTGGCGGAGCTACGGCTCTGGGGACTTTATTTGTTGCTTCTATTTGTATGTGTATATGTGTCCTCCCCCAGGTTTCCCTCTTGTTTCCTCGCAGCCCCCCAGGAACATCGTTCAGAAGAGAGCCGACGGGTCTTAAGAGAAGCCGGAGACCGGTACCTGAGAGTACCGGCAGCAGAGATGAAAGCAACACTCCTATTAGACGAGGGTCCATACCACCGCCCAGATGAGTAATGAATTGATCCTTATTTCACATAACGTTAAAGGATTTAATAACCCTTTTAAACGTAGGATTGCTTTCCGGGATTACATTCGCAAAAAAGCAGACATCGTTCTTATCCAAGAAACACACTTCTCCAAACACAATCCCCCAAAATACCACGACAAACACTTTACAGCAGTCTATATGGCTTCAGCAGCAGTTAAAAAAAGAGGAGTGGCCATCTTGGTACACAACAGGCTACCCCTGTTGGTGTCGGAGACACACAGAGATATAGATGGGCGATACACATAATAGGGTCGATACACAGTCAAGAGGTCACATTAGTATCCATATATGCCCCATGTGAACAAACCCCACAGTTCTTCACGGCATTCTTTGACAAACTTCAGACAATTGCACGCGGTTGCGTTATACTGGCAGGAGACAATAACAGAACACTGGACCCAGACATGGACAGATGCACGGGCTCTAATCTACCACAGAAACATGACGTACTAAACCTAACCCAAGGATTAAGAGATTGCCAGCTGATAGACACATGGAGAGAGCAGCACCCCACGACGAAAGCATACACCTTCTATTCACACCCCCATGACAGATACAGTAGGATAGATTACTTCCTGATATCTCATAAGGCGGTCCCCATGGTCTCCCACTCTGGGATACATGATATTTCATGGTCAGACCACGCATCCATAGAGCTGAGGTGCACACTGGGGGCGCTGGACAGGCCCGGGGCGAACTAGAAATTGAATGAGCTGTTTTTAAAAAACCCAGTATCAGAGCGGGAAATTGGAGATAGAATCAAGGAATATTTTGAGCTTAACACCGGGAGCGTGTCATCACACTCCACGCTCTGGGAAGCCAATAAGGCAACCTTGAGGGGCATCCTAATGAATTTAGCAGCACGTACAAAGAGAACAAAGGAGGCCCAGATAAAAGAACTACGAGAGAGAGTGGCACATCTCTCCGCACTTCATATGGCCAATAAACAGGGAAGCACCCTGAAGGAGCTCTCTGACACAAAAATTAAACTGAATCTGTTGCTAACCTCCAGGGCCGAGAGGGAGTTGGCCTGGTCTAAGCGGAAGTATTTTGACAAAGCCAACAAGCCAGATACCTTACTTGCCAACAAATTACGTAACAAGCTCCCAAATTATAGTATCACTGCAATTCGGACACAGGGGGGGGGGACCTCACCTCCAATCCTAGACGAATAGTAGAGGAGTTCAAACAATACTACGAGATTCTCTATGATGGAGATAAAGTCAGCCACTCACAAAAAATTAGAGAACAATTGGAGAAATTTCTACAAGAGGCACAACTTCCTAGATTGGGCAGGGTGGAGAGAGAGGCGCTTCAGGAGGATGTCACGATAGAGGAGATATCAGAGGTAATAAAGTCCCTCAAACCTGCCAAAGCCCCCGGGCCGGACGGCTTTTCAAATTTATATTACAAAAAATATCTTAAAATTCTAGCACCACATCTCCTCAAATTATTCAACGAAGTTCACGCAGGAGGCTCCTTCCCATCCCAAATGCTCCAGGCCTCAATCTCGCTGATCCACAAACCAGGCAAGGACCCGGTAGACTGTAAGAGCTATCGGCCCATCTCCCTGATCAACTCTGATATCAACATTTTTTCTAAACTATTTGCCAACAGGGTGGGTAACGTCCTACCGAGGTTAATTCCCCCGGATCAGGTGGGGTTTATTGGAGGAAGGCAAGCAGCAGACAACACTAGATGGATAATAGATTTGATTGATCTGGCCAACAAAAAGAATATCCCGTCTATGTTATTAAGCCTGGATGCAGAAAAAGCCTTCGATAGGATAGATTGGACCTATCTAAGAGCGGCACTGAGAGCTTTTGGCTTTGGAGGGCGCATTCTAGAGGCCATCCTAGCCTTATAGCATGGCCCTACAGCAAGGGTACGCCAGCAGGGCTATCCCTCAGACCAATTCCAAATACGTAGCGGGACGCGACAGGGATGTCCCCTGTCCCCGTTGCTGTTTGCCCTGTGTATAGAGCCCCTGGCGGCGCACAACCTCCTGAACCCAAATGTAACAGGAATAGAGGTAGGGGACCAGTCCCACAAAGTGGCGCTCTATGCAGACGACGTCATCCTGACACTGTCGAGACCTCTTACCTCTCTGCCCATTGTATTTGAGATTCTGGGAAGATTTAACCAAATTTCAGGGTTTAAAATTAACCAGTCTAAATCTGAAGCCCTCAACCTAAACCTCCCAAAACCGTTGGAGAAACTGATCGAACTAAATTTTAACTTTAAGTGGCAAGCCTCTTCAATCAAATACTTGGGTATTTATATTACAAAGGACTATAATTCGTTATATAAA
The DNA here is from genome assembly GCA_036426205.1 of Ascaphus truei. Taxonomy (NCBI): domain Eukaryota; kingdom Metazoa; phylum Chordata; class Amphibia; order Anura; family Ascaphidae; genus Ascaphus; species Ascaphus truei. The sequence continues at coordinate 65,472 of WSYH01001025.1, read as the reverse complement.
GCCAATTACCCCAAATTGTTTTGGACTCTGAGGGAGGATCTCAAGGTGTGGGCGGGATACAGCATTTCCTGGTTTGGAAGAATTCACAGCATTAAGATGAATCTCCTTCCTAGGGTGCTCTACCTTTTCCAGACTCTCCCTATACCCTTGGTACGGGCGGACATCCTCGCCTTACAGTCCAGAATCATGAAATTCATATGGCACAACAAGAGCCCACGAATTGTGAAAAGCATACTAACACGCCCAACGATTAGAGGAGGATTAGCGGTACCTTGCTTGTTGGCATACTATAAAGCAGCACAATTATGCCAAATTATCCAGTGGCACTCCGACCCGTCATTGCGACGTTGGGTGGCACTGGAGAGAGACTGTTGTGCTCCAACTGAGCTGCACAACCTAATCTGGCTACCTAAACGTTGTGGTAACACAGTGGGGATGCTGCTGCAGGCTATGGCGAACTCTCTGGCGGTATGGGGGAATGCCAAATTTAGACATAACTTGACATCCAAACATTCCTTAATGACCTCGCTACTGCATAATCCGGACTTCGCTCCGGGGATGACCGGTGCTCACCATTTCATAATTTGGACACAGTCGGGATACAAACGACTGAAAGATCTGGAGGGGAGTAAATTTATTAAAACCTTCACACAAATCAAATCAGAAAAAGGGGTACCAAATACCGAACTATTTCATTACCTCCAGATCAGAGCATTTTACAATAAATTCCCAATTCGACCGGCATGGACCAATTTCGAGCAGCTGTGTTCTAGAGATACGGACACAAGGGGACTTACCTCCAGGATGTATAGGGAAGTGGTCTGTCCAGAAGGACCCGAAGACCCCCGACTGAACTACATGACAAAATGGGAGACTGATCTAGGGGAGACTTTAGAGGACGAGGACTGGACACTCATCCTACAAGCATCTGCCAAAAGCTCAATATGCTCAACATTAAAGGAGAACGCATATAAGGTTCTGATGCGCTGGTACCACACCCCATTAAAACTGTCTAAATTTGTCAGTGGATACTCCCCGCTCTGCCCCAAGAAGTGCGGGGAGGTAGCTGACTTACTCCATATGCTGTGGTCCTGCCCTAAGGTGGTCCCGATTTGGGAGGAAATTAAAGGTTGGACACAAAGGATTCTCGACTTAGAGATCCCCCTGGACCCGTGGCTGTTCCTCTTGGGCAGACTAGTCCAGGGACTGCCAAAGTCGGCACACAAATTGGTTGAACACTTTGCCACCGCCACCAGGTGTGAGATCGCAGCGGTATGGAAACAGCAAGATTTACCAATAATCCCCAGAATTCAAAATAGAATTTGGCACGTCTGCCAGATGGAACAGTTGACGAGCTGGGTCAACGACACTGGCAGCAACTTCTTAAAAGTATGGGCACCATGGATTGCCCACACCGACATCCCCGGGGTGGATACCGGCACAATTTTGCAATGATAGCAGAAAATGCGTTCTCTGGTAATGGAGCATGACATACGCTGACCAATATAGGCGACAGGTACTGTAGGACCATAACAATACTAAGATCAGCGTCTAAGAGGCCACCCAAGCGATGCCCGGAGGACACCAACCACTGAGTTGGACGGCTACAGACCCAGAAACTACCTGCATCATCTTTCCCCTCCCGCCCACCCACCCCTTCTTCGTACCTACCCGAAGTCATCCTGTCTTGGTTACGTCAGTCAGGTTAGTCGAGTCCTGTGAGTAAATGTTGTCTGTCTAGTTTTCAGCGTGTTCAATGATAACCCACGGTAGTGAGAGCCGGGGCAGAAATACTGATGGGTTGTTTCACAATGGTCGGTGTTATAATGTATAAGCTGTATGACCCAATAAAAATTGGAAGTTGAAAAAAAAAAAAATCCCACAAGTTAAATTTACTCTGAGTGTGCACCAATTCTGCTTTTTTTTAAAACTGTCCGGTAGGTAAATACACACCAAAATGAGTTGCACTTTAACCTGTATCAATTCGACCACAGGTTAGCTGTCCATGACAACCTTCCGGTAGAAAAATATATACACTGATATGGGTTACACTTTAACCCACATCAATTCAACCGTGGTTAACTGTCTGTGCAATCGTCATTTGTTATGTCTTTGTAAATCCAGACAAACAAGTCATTATGGATACACAATCCCAAAAACACTCTTTAGACTATATAATTACATCAAGAAATAGTATAATAAAACATCCGACTAGATAAGTATCACTGATCTTTCACTGTCAGTGATTCAAGCAGTTACTTAGATACATTGTAGAGTGTTTTGTTTGCTTTGTTTCCATAGTTATAATACCCGATCCAGTGTGTAGCTCAGCTGCCTCCGCATCAGTTCTCAACCACTGACGCCACCATCGTGATGTCACTAAAACCCGATGCACATTTCACGTAAAGAATTATACTTCTTCAGGGGAAAAGACCCAGTGTAACCTCTCCTATTAAATAGCCTTGATAGGGTACTATGAGATTATCCTAATTGGACTTTAATTTTTAATCCCATCCTGAAAAAGGACAAATCTGCCTAATTCCATAGTGGTTGTATTGAACATAATCTGTCTAATATGTATAGAAGTATTGTGCAGTTTCCACATATTCAAAAAGTTGTGTATCCAATAGTAAATTCAGAAAATAGAGTCACTGTTAAGGAATAAATGAAACTAAAATATTGTCTGTGAATGAATACTGAAAAGCACCTATTAAAGATGTTTATGGTAGGGGGTATCTTCCATCAACACTATATGTTGATTTGAGAATAACACTGCTTAGAACAGAAACCAACACCTACACTCATCCGCATTAAGTAGAATTATTGTGTCAATATTCATATGTAGGAATAGACTGGTTCTATTTGGACCGCCTCTAGAGTCAATACGGTCCCAGACAGTAATTAATGCTATATACCTGGATCCCCCAAGCATAAAAGAGGACAACCCCATTTGAGTAATGCATAGTGGCAATAGAGGAGGTATAGTGTCTAAGAGATTAATAGACTATTCTAAAGGTATGATGAGTATATAAACCCCTCGTTAAGGCCAGCAGGAGACTGTGTCTGTAAATCAAAGATCCACCTGCATTCACATTGCAGGAGGGGTCTGTCCCAATCTCCCTTTCGGGGTCCAAGAGGGACATGTTCGATGCCAGTGAAGTGTAGGACACTTGGATCGCCCTTGTGTGCTTCTATAGTTTGTCTCGCTATCGGTGTTTCCAATGCATTTCTCACTGATCTGATATGTTTGAGCACTCTGACCTTGAAAGCTCTATGTGTCTTAACAACATAGTGCTTTCCACAGTCACAATTCATGACATAGATGACCCCTCTTGTGATGCAGTTAACAAAATCCTTTATTTGAAATGTTCTCATGTGTTTCGAGTTTGTAAATGACTTTCTTGAGGCAATGTAGGTAAAAGCCCTACATCTACCACACGGATAGGACCCTGTTGTTTTTTCTCCAAGCGATGTTCTTTTACGAGTACACTGATAGTGGCTATGCACTATCATATCTTTGATGTTTTTTGACCTCCTACTGGTCATGGTTGGTACTGTCTTCAAAACTTTTGAGAGATCATAATCCACGGTCAGTAAATGCCAATGTCTATTTAGGATCCTATGCATGTCACCCCAATGGCTGTTGTAAGTCCCAACAAATCTTATTACTTCTTGTTGCTAGTCTTTGCTGCTTCATTTTGTAGTGAGTAGGCTAGATCGTGTTGTATTTAATGCTCTTTTGTATGCTTTCTCAACACAACTCTTACTGTGTCCTCGTTCAAGAAAACTTTGGCTCATCACTGTTGCTTGTATGTTGTATTCCTTTATGGTCGAGCAATTACGTCTTAAATGTAAAAACTGCCCGGTCGGGATGTTTCTAATCAGGTGAAATGGGTGATGGCTCTCAGCTCTTAGGAGATTATTTGTTGACATGGGTTTCCTAAAGATAGATGTCTCTAGATAACCATAACATGTTTTCTTGATAGTTATGTCAAGGATTCAGTTGTTCAGATTCAATTTGACAGGTCAACCTCAAATTATGTGTATTTACATCCAAGATACTTACAAATGCCTGTATATCACTTGCACTACCCTTCCATAATATCATAATGTCATCGATGTAACGGACCCATATGTCTATCATATCCGTATATTGACACAGGGCATCGCCAAAGACCACTGTTTCCTCCCACAAGCCAAGATAGAGATTAGCATAGTTGGGAGCACAGGTGGTCCCCATTTTGGTACCCTGAGTCTGATGATAATACTTGTTGTCAAAGAGGAAATAATTCCTCGTCAGAGTGAAGTTTTGGAGTTTAAGAATAAATCTGTTATGCAACTGTGCATGTGTATCACATGATTGAAGAAAATGTGAGATTGTTCCATACCAGTAAGATGGGGAACACTGGTATAGAGGCCCTCGCCATCCAAGCCTACCAGTAATGAATTCTCATCCACCATGAAATTTTCGAGTATAAGTAATAGATCTTTTGTGTTGCATAGATAAGAGGGTAGTGCCCCAAGGAAAGGACAAAGGAATTTATCTAGATAAATACTTGAGTTGGAGGTTAAATTCCCAACGCCAATGACAATAGGTCTTCCGGGTGGTGGGGAACCCCCCTTCTATATTTTCTTATTGCAATGAAAAGTCGCTATTCTTGGTTACTTGATGTTAATAAAGTCATGTTCGACTTGTGTAAAAACCTTATCTAGAAGTCCTTCTTTAGTTATTTCTCTAAATTCTGTTTGGAACGTAGTTGTAGGGTCTGTTTCTAATATTCTATAGCAATTCTTGTCAGAAAGGAGGCGTCAATATTCTAATGCATAAGCTTCTTTGTCTGCACCACTGTATTACCCCCTTTTGTTGGAAGCTTTTATCACTATAGTTTCATCAATTTTAAGATCTTTGAGTGTCAAAATTTCTTGATGTCTCAAATTATTCATTTTATCCTTCTTCTAATGCAGATGTAAAATATCTGCTGTTAACGAATGTGTAAACACGACTTGTTCGTCTGGATTTACTGAGACATAACAAATGATGATTGCACGGACAGTTAACCGCAGTTGAATTGATGTGGGTTAAAGTGTAACCCATTTTGGCGTATATATTTTTCTACGGGTTGGTTGTCATGGACAGCTAACCCATGGTCGAATTGATACGGGTTAAATTGCAACTCATTTTCGGTGTGTATTTTCCAAGCAGACAGTTTTCAAAACAAGCAGAATTGGTGCACACTCATAGAGTAAATTTAACTCTTGGGATTTTAAACGCACATGCTGACTGTTCTGAGAGCTTTAAAACACTAGTAATTTAATCATTTCTACTGACTATTTAAGTATTGGTTTGTTGCATGGAGGCTACAGTGTAAAGTATTCAGTTGTGTGCACACTAATTATATCAGCTTTGACATATGGGCAGTTGATATTAACATGTTATCTATATATATGTACAAAATTATACAAATTAGCTGCAATTGGTTTACTGAACACACTGTGTCATGTGCTAAATTAAATCCACATCAGGATATTTCAACATTAACTTGATTCACTCAAGGTATTTTTTCTTAGATATGAAGTTTTAAATGATCATATATCACTTTGATTTACAAAAGGCCTTTAAGAAATTTATATGAGTCCTCTCTCTATCGTTTAGTTACTTCACTACCGATAAATTGTATACTACAGTAGCTATTAAACTAGACATTACGAGTCACAGTATTCGGCAGAGATATAGCTGATTGATACCCGATACTAAGTGACTTTCCAATTGTAGTTCATGATCCCACCACACATGATTTTAATATTCACTTTGTATATAATAAACACACATATTTTGATTGAATAAAGTTTTATTATTTAGGAACATTGAGGAGGTTTCTCCTTTGTATATACACCTGGAAGATCATTGTAAGACCTAGATCCAGCAGTGGATCAACAAGTTCTGAAGATAAGGTTGATGAATTTAGAGATAGAGACAAATTAGGGTGACAGATGCATGCAGTACTTTGCAACCCCTTCTGTAGTGGCACTGACATAAGAAAGCTTCTATCAGAAAAAAAAAGAGTAATTAGACAGAGTTGTTTACACAAAATGCTCTTCATTGAGCATATCTAAGACACTTGTCTGCCAGACATATTAAGGATTCGCACCACATAATCTTATGACTGCAAATTGCCAGAAGAGTTAGTTTGAATCCCACTACCTCTTAAAAAATCCCTACCAAAATATGCATAATCTAAATAATGTATTTTAAGATTTGGCTCAAATCAAGCCAATTAAAAATGTGTTTTGAAAATATATATTGTTTCGAAATACATTTCAAACGGCAGAAGTTTGGGTTTCTTAGAATTTTCCTACCCTTTCTTCTCTATATATCTTTTTTTTTAAAATAAATCAGTTCTGTACTATGAGAAAATACTTGTACTGTAGCATTTAAAAAAAAAACTGAATAACATTGTTAATGTATTATAATGTAACAAGCATTTTTTTATATAGCAACCATTTACAAAGTCAAATCCCTTTCCTCTTCTGAAACAGGCTCTGGCACACTCTTTTGTGAGCCCTGCCCTCTCTCTAGTAGTGCACCAATTGTATCTAGTTACTGCCTGGTCACATGATCTTCCCCACAGAACTTTGCATCTTTTGTCCTCTTCTGCTGCTCGGAACGCATTTTGGGAACACCCGAGCCGAATTTTCACCAGTCGATTAGCAACTTAGCTAATTTCTTATCATTTTGAAGATTGAATTGATGCACATCAAAGGGGATTTTTTTTTTAAATGGCAGCTTGGACTGCTGCTTTAAGAGACATCAAATATTTTAAATGAAAATAGATTGGTAACCACAGTAAAAAAAAACACTGTATTCTAATAGGTACATCAATGTAGAGGTACATACAAGCTCAGCCTCTTTGAGTGGTTTCTAGGATATTGTCATGGGAGACTAGTCATTTTAACACCGAAACTACCTTGGATCACTATCACCAGACGGGACATGGTTGTGGAATAAAATGAAGTTTATTCTGGCAAGCCAGAAGACAAGACAAATGCACAATAACAGCAATACAATACTAAGTGGGTACCTGGGGAGTAGGCTTGTCCTGTCCACTTCTCGTCCAGGATATTAGAGTGCTGAACTCACAGCATTCACTCTGAAATTTATCTCAAGCTGATCTCCATCAGGATCCAAATTCTTTCTAACTCCAGAGATGTTCTCCGTCAAACTCCAAAGATGATCTGATGCTCTGATCATCAGCGCTTCTTACATAGTCTTCACTAACTATCTTTACAATGGAGAGGGAGCTGCTGAATAACCAGAGCACGGATTGAGATGGTGTAGCCAATCCCCAGCCAGGGGTTCACCCAGCTGCACTGGTCAGAGGAGGGGGAATGCTAAGGCACTCAAGACCTCCCACTGAGTTGGAGCCACAGAGTCTGCAGGGAACAAAGCTCTCCTTGCTGAGAGCTCATCCCCAGACCTGGTTGACAACCCTTCCCCACACACCAAATGTCTTAAAATTAGATCCGGTTTTGGGCCCATTAATAAAATCCAAACCAGATTTGTTTTTTAGGAAGGCCCAAAACCTGAAAGGCCTATTGGCCCTGAATCAGGTTAAAACAATAAATAAGGTACCCAGTGATACAAAAACCCAGCTTGGTATTATTGGGAATTATAACTGCGGAAAATGTAAGGCATATCACATATGAAAACAGATAAACAGGTTGTATCATCAGTAACACAAAAGAAATACCCCATTCCCAATTTCATTAATTGTTTAACAACGCATGTTGTTTATTTATTACAGTGTAAATGCAACTTGCAATATATTGGAAAAACAAAAGGATAATGAAATTAAGAATTTTAGAACATTTGTGGAATATTAAAAATATTCCAAAATTGGTGAAAAAGGACAGACACCAACACCATTACTTGAACATTTTCAAGATGTTCATAAATGTGACCCAAGCTCTTTGAAATTTATGGGGATTGAATGTATTCCAAGAACAGCAAGACAGGGAAATAGAGATTTATTCTTGCAAAAAAAAAGAACAATTTTGGATATACACATTTGAGTCAAAATATCCCAAGGGATCAATGAATTGATAGAACTTACCCCTTTTCTTAGATAATTTTGGTATATGACTATGAATTATTGTTTCACATCTCGCTCATTTATTGATTGAAACCTTGTTTTTCACAAAATTTGAAATCATATTTATTCATTGGTTTGGTGCATTATTGTAAGAGTTTATTATGCTTTTGAGCATATATGTGAGCATATATATATGTGTTTAAATATATGTATTTTTTGCATTCACATTTTATATGCATTTGTTTTTGTTTTCTTTTGTATTTTGCATATACAGGACATCTTGCTAACTTAACTTGGTTTACTTACAGTATGTATTCACGTTTTTTGTTAGTGCACTGTAGATGTAGTATTATAGGTATTTTTGTCATTTAAAATATTTGTAAACATTAATTTATTATTAGGATGGTGCATATATTTATATATTTTTCATCGTTATACAGTAGGTAGGTTTGGAATTACTCACAATATTTATTATGTATTAGGGTTTTCACTATGTCACTCACTTGTAGTTTGCTGTAGTGTGTCACGCATTAGCAATGATTGTTGTTAGTGCTGATTGGCGGTCTGAGATCATTGGTTGTGGTTGACATTTAATGCGCATGAACAGTCTCTATCGTGACCTCATTACGAAGCACGCTGTTGCGAAATGCGTGGAGGTCACAAGAGGCTGCTCAGCGTACTTACAGTACCCATTGGCTGGAACTGAGACCAGGAAGCGCAAGTGGAGGGAAGCTCTGCCGAGTGTTTGTGCAGTCCAAACCTTTCGTGCCTACACCAGCCACCCACTACCACTTGTGGTTAGTATCAGCTCCACTCATTGTGGTCACAAATCATGTTTCTCATAGAACTTCCACTGGGAATGTTTTTGATTAACTTTGTTTTTTTCGTGTTTTGATGTCATGCTTCATAGAAGCAAGTACTGTGTCAGTATCCCCCCAGGTGGGAGTGTCTCTGTATTTTATGTAATTGTTATATGTTTTAAGTTTGGATGTTTTGATTTTTTGTCTTTTGGATATTATCCATTGCAACTTATTATTTGTTTGTTGTGGTCTTTGGACCAGATATTAAAATTGTATATGTTAATCTAATCAATGGTGCGCCTTCCGCGCTTTGTTGTTTTTTGTCTTTTTGAGAGCTCTCTAGGGAGTTCTCTATTTTAGGAGCATTTGAGGAGGGGCTCCTAGCGTACACAGCTGGAAATGGATTTCAACTTGATTTTATAGGACAGCACTGTAGCGATGGAAAGAGGGGGCTGGCCCGGTAATAAAGGGGTTACACCCCAGCTGGCCACCCCCACCATTGTGTGGGAGGCGTGGGGTTAAATGTAATAGTGATTACATGTGTTTTTATTCCCCTGCCTCAGTGCAAACTGTGTTCCCCCTTCTGGTTGTACGATTTATCCTAATTACATGTGATTTTACCTCTACAGTGTATGCACCAAACACATACACTGGGATCAGGTCGGGAGGGAAAGGGTGAAGTATATTTACATGTTTATGGCCCTTTGTTCCCATTCCCGCCTTTTCAATCCCCATTTGCAGCCTGTCCCATAGGTCGCCATTGGAGCTCCATGCAAGTCTATGGAGATTTCAAGGGTTTTGGCCTGTTATCAGAGAATACCAGCAGGTGGCGCCCGAGAGGATGAGCGGAACTTCTCCATTGAAATGAATGGAGTAATGTCTTTCAATGGGGATTCCTCGAGTCCGCTCTCCAAGAACGAGTTGGCTGCCGGCCGAACCGCAATCTCCGAAATAATAATAATAATAATATCATGTTCTTGTATAGCGCTGCTAGTATTACGTAGCACTTTACAGAAACATTTTGCAGGCACTGGTCCCTGACCCGTGGAGCTTACAATCTATTTTATGGTGCCTAAGGAACAGGGAGATAAAGTGAATTGACCAAGGTCACAAGGAGATGACACCGGGAATTGAACCAGGCTCCCCTGGTTCAAACTCAGTGCCAGTCAGTGTCTACTTACTCACTGAGTCACTCCCTCTCCCATGAAAGCGGATACAATTTCAATAAAAAGCACTTGAACACTAAAGTGCCGTGGGAACTTGATCACGGCCAAGTTCATTCATCTTAAAATGGTAAGTCCGGTCCTAGGGCAGGTAGCAGTCCCATTCTTTTTGCCCCTAGCTCAGGGGAAACCCCTTAGGCCTCGGGAATGGTCAGCGCTTAGGCGCTGACCCGTGCTGAGGCGTGCTGCTGCTCGGCAGTGAGCCCCTGCAGCCGCAATGAGAGCGGCTTTAGCAGGGGCTCGTACCCGCTTCCGCACGCTTCAGAGCTCGCCGGAGCGCAGGGCCGGTCACGTGAGCGGTTCGCCCAATGAGGGCGAACCAACTCCGTGATGTCACTGGCCCGCCCCCCAGACACGCCCACGGATGGCGCAAGCTCTAAGGCCAGGGAAAGCACCGCTTTCCCTGAGCCTCAGGGCACCTCCGCACGGGCAAAGTGTCTATGGATTAAACCTTAGACTTTGTCCCCGCTGGCGCTGAGCGCACTCATGCTTGGAGAGCTCTCCAAGCATGAGCGCCGGGTGGATTTTAATTTTTGCAAGCGCTCGCGGGGGTGCGGGGCGGTGTGCGGGGGTACGCTACAGGGGAAGCTGAGCGCGCAGGTAAGAATAAAACATTTATTTACCTATGCGCCGAGCGCCAGTGAGCATGTGTGCATGCGCATACCCGCGCACACATAGCGTGAGCAGGGACTTGCATAGATATATATATAATATATATATATATTAATTATATTATATATATATATATATATATCTATATACATTATATATATATGCAAGTCACCTCGCCAAGCTCACCCGCTCAGTGAGCCCAGCGCTAGCGGGGACGCAGCCTTACTCGACCCCAACCGGGTACGATGGTCGATGGCCACGAGAGAGGGTCGCGGTCACCACGAGGGTCTCAGCCATTGACCACAATGGCGGAGGAAAGCCACAAGGCGGTGAAAACCCTAAGTGTAAAACTGCATAAACTGAGAACCCACATCTCCGGTTAAGTAAGACCAAGAGGGCTGGGATTTAGCCACCATGCAGTCACCGCTCTGGCATGATTGCATGGCAATTTCCATCCCTCTCCGATCAACCGAACGGAGTATGGTTAATTGTTTAAATTGTTTCTGGCGGAGAAATGCAATTTGTGCAACATGCGGTTTAAAGGCCATTATTGTATCTCCGGTTCGGTGGGGCCCAGCAAGCTGAAACTTGGCCACCATGTAGAGTCCCCTCCGGCATGAGGGCCTGGCAAGTTTTAGCCCGCTCGGCTCAACCGAGCGGAATATTTTGATATATATAAAATATTATAAATGTACTCTATTTTATGCCTAGTATAAAGCCAGAGAAAGCTACTGGCCCATGAGGTTTGCTAATGGATAAGAAGCGACAGTGTGACTACAGTAAGCCCACTGAACAAAGGCTCCCCCACCCTGATTAAGTATTCTAGGGCAGAAAAGAGCAGGACGTGGGTACTTGTGAAAAGTTTTGTGCTTCACACCTGTGGTCGGAGTTTCCCGAGCCAGAATCCCAAATGGCAGACTAGGAGATGCTAACCTTTCAGTGTGGGGTTCAGGAAATGAGACTCTGACCAGAGGATTGTGCACATGTGCCAGCTACCTGGGGGCAGGTACCAAAGTGCTTCCCACGTTAGCTGGCAAAGAGCAATTGGGTGCAGGTAATTGTCATCCAATACCTGAGACCCAATGGTAGGGAACTGTTCTACAGTTTACTGCGGGACTTTGTAACTCAGCGTGTACTCGTGTAAAGTGCGAGTTCCTAAGGCTAGTGATATTGGACATACTGTTGTACAACATATAAAAGGGGATATTGCACCACCTCATTGTTCTAACCTACTTGTAAGAAGCATCTAAGCATGAGCGAGTGTGCCGGTTCATCTTCTGTCCAGACCCGGGCACAGCTGAGAGAAAGGTGTATCGTGAACGGGCTGCCCACGGAGGGCAGGGATATGGAACTGATGGAGGAGGCAATGAGAGCGCATAAAACCCGGCTGGCTGAGCCAAGACCCACAGCTTCAGCGGCTGTACATCAACCGCCCGGAGAGCAGGGAATGGACCCAGCTCCAGGGTGGCAGAGACCTGGGGAGGGAGAGGGAGAACTCCGCAACCATGGGTGTAATGCAGCCGGAGGGGCATTGGCCGTTGCGGCGACCAGTCCATTTATCCCTGAAATGCTGGCACTGATTACGACGTGGGGAGACAGAGGGTCTGCGGAGGAGCGACTGCAGTTCCTGACTCTGGTGGTGAACCGACCCGCTTCCCCCCCCCCCCCCCTTGTACACAGGGACTGAAATGCTCCCTAGCTGGACCATCACAGCTACTCCAAGTTTGTGGAGGGTGCCGACCAGATTGACAGCTTCTTGAGGAACTTTGAGATGCAGTGCCGGCGGTACAAGGTACCTCCACAGGAATGGGTCATGCGACTTGACACCCTGCTGTCCGGTCTGGCCAAACAGACCCTGCTGGCTGTTCTTGATGAATTCAGCGATGACTATGAACACTTGAAAGAACTGTTGCTGGTCCAATATGCCCTCACCCCAGAAGCATACCATGGCAAGTTCCGGATGGAGGAGAAACAACCTCTGGAGTCCTTTGTTACTTTTGGTGCCCACATGGCATTGCACGGGACCCGATGGGTGGAGGGGTGTGGGGCCAAGACTTATAAGGTTTTGCTGGACCTGGTGCTCCAAGAACAGCTTCTGCAACATTGCACTCCAGCAGTGAGAGCTTGGGTGTTCGACAAAAAAACCCAAGACTCACCAGGAGGCAGCAAGGCTCCCGGACGACTACATCACGAGCCGAGGCCTGATCAATGCCAAGGCAGCGGCCAAAGCGGCAGCAGTCCCCATCAAGGGGGTCCGCACCACTCCCCAGTGGACTACGAAGCTGCCTGCCGGAAGCAGTCCACCCAAGAAGAGAGAGCTCCGGCACGAGCGTTGGTGCTACAACTGCAACCGCACCGGTCACATCAAGCCAGAATGCCTGGAGCCGCTGCGTTCCAGCGGACCCCATCAGGGGTAACACACCCCAGCTGCGAGGCCGGTAGCCCGAGTTTGGGTGACCTCCACCACGGATCCCAGCCCAGTCATGGAAACAACCCCCAGCGGGACGTCCCATGGAGAGACTGTCCTGGTTTTTTCGGTTCCCACAGCCAGGATCGGCGGACATCCCAGCGCACCGACCATGATGCAGCAGAAGGATGACTGGAGCAGACACCTCACGACAGTCACAGTCGGTGACCGGCAAACAGTCAGCTTGCTGGATTCAGGTGCTGCGGTAACCCTGGTATGACCTGATATGGTACGAACAGAGGAATTGCTCCCGGGACCCGGGATTCAGATCATTGTGGTGGACGGAGAGCTATGATTCATGCAAGCTGCCCGAATCTTTTTGGATTGGGGGGAGGGACAGGGTGTGCGGGAGGTGGGTTTTTTTACCCGGTTTGGATGCGGAGGTGCTCCTCGGCAACGATATGGGTCCGATGACCTGCACCTATGATCGGGTACCAAGACCCGCTGCTGTTGCGGCAGTCACCCGGACCAAGCGGCGACGATGCCGGCGGCGGTGGCTCCAGTCCCCCTGCAATCGGGACCAACATTCGCAGAGGTCTCTGAGGAGACCGGGGTGGTAAGCCAGGCTCAGTCGCAGACTCAGACTGACTTACTGTTTCCCCTTACAGTACCCTGTTCTCCCGACATAGATATTACCAGGGGTGGCCAGAATTAGGGACCCAGTTTAGGGAGGCAGTGAAATCAGACCCCAGGCTGGCCGGCATGAGACTTTGGGCATCCGAGTCTCAGGCAGGGGAGGACGCTGATCACTGCCTATGGCACCGGGGACTCCTGTATAGATAAGCGGGGATCCCGGGGGTAGAGGAAGGATTGACCATAGGTGACAGTTAGTAGTGCCCCAGGGGTACAGACAGCAACTTTTACAGGTAGCCCACTCTATTCCATTATCGGGACATCAGGGGGTCACAAAGACGAGAGCCTGGCTATTGCAGCGTTACTACTGGCTGGGGGCGTCTCGGGATGTGGGCACGTTTTGCCGCTCCTGTGACACCTGCCAGCAGGTAGGTAAGGCGGGCGACCGTGTGAAGGCACCCCTGAACCCACTACCGGTAATAGGGGAACCCTTCCAGAAGGTAGCCATGGATATTGTAGGGCCCCTTATGATTCCTAGTAGGTAAGGGAAGCGCTACATCCTCACGGTGGTGGATTTTGCCACCCGGTACCTTGAGGTGGTAACTCTTGGCACCATTGAAGCCAGGAAAGTAGCGGCAGCGCTACTGAACATTTTTGCTAGGGTAGGTTTCCCTAGTGAGATCCTAACCGATCAAGGGTGGCAGTTCATGAGTGAACTGTTACAGTGTCTCTGGGATGCATGCGGTGTATAGCACCTTCGCACTACCCCTTACCATCCCCAGACAAACGGAATATGTGAGAGGTTTAATGGTACCCTGAAGCAAATGCTTCGGACATTTATAGAGGCACAGGGGAAAGAATGGGAGATTCATTTGCAGCACTTGCTGTTTGCCTACCGAGAGGTACCGCAGGAATCGACCGACTTTACCCCCATAGAGCTACTATATGGCCGCAGGGTACGGGGACCTCTGGACCTATTCCGGGAGGGATGGGAGGGGGAAACTACTGATACTGATTCTTCTGTGATCCAGTATGTAGTAGATCTCCGAGACCAGTTAGAGATGCTCATGGGGGTTGCCCAGGACCATCTCAGGGCTGCTCAGACCAACCAAAAGCAATGGTACTGTATGACCAGAATGCCCGTAGCAGAGAATTCATCCCAGGTCAGCAAGTGCTTGTTTTCAAACCCACTCGGGAGAACAAATTGATGGCTGCCTGGTCGGGACCGTATCCGGTTCTCCGAAAGATGAATGAGTACAACTATGTTGTACAGGTAGAACCAGACAGACATAAGACCCATCACATTAATATGTTGAAGGCATACAAAGCTGCGAGTATGGGAGCGGTGATGGCCATTTGTAGCCCACTGCTGGAAGATCCGTGAGCAATGCTCTGCCTGATCTCCTATAGGAGTCTAGGCAGGGAGGCACTGTAGAGCAGGTGGAGATAGAAGGTCTATAAAGTGTGAGGCAGAAGTTAGAGGCCGGGGATATGCTAGAAAAGTATAGGGCTCTCTTCACGGATATGCCAGGGAAAACACACCTCACAGATCACCCAGTGCTCCCAGGGGACCTGCGACCTCTGCATAAGCACGCTTACAGAGTGTCAGCGGAAGTCAAGACCAGTATAGAGAGGGAGATAGAGGAGATGCTGACCCTAGCTGTAATTGTCCCGTAAAAGGTAAAAGTGCTTGGCAATTGTGTGGGCACTAAGGAAGTTACAACCTTATGTGTATGAGCGCTCTTTTACGGTCATTACTGACCACAACCCCCTGAGTAGGCTGCAGAGAGCCTCAGGAGAGAATGCCAAGCTGTTGCGTTGGAGCTTGGCACTGCAAGAATTTGATTTCACTATCCAACACAAGAAGGGTTGTAAGCACAGCAATGCAGATGGACTATCTCGTCAAGAGAACCCCTCTGAACTTGAGTTCTCCAACGGTGCCACCGGTGACCCGCTTCCCGTGAGGGGCAGCGGGACGAAGGGCACCCACTGAGAAGTGGAGATGTAGCGATGGAAAGGGGGGCTGGCCCGGTAATAAAGGGGTTACACCCCAGGTGGCCACCCCCACCATCGTGTGGGAGGCGTGGGGTTAAATGTAATAGTGATTACATGTGTTTTTATTCCCCTGCCTCAGTGCAAACTGTGTTCCCCCTTCTGGTTGTACGTATTGTCCTAATTACATGTGTTTTTACCTCTACAGTGTATGCACCAAACACATACACTGGGATCAGGTCGGGAGGGAAAGGGTGAAGTATATTTACATGTTTATGGCCCTTTGTTCCCATTTCCGCCTTTTCAATCCCCATTTGCAACCTGTCCCATAGGTCGCCATTGGAGCTCCATGCAAGTCTATGGAGATTTCAAGGGTTTTAGCCTGATATCAGAGAAGACCAGCAGATGGCGCCCGAGAGGACGAGCGGAACTTCTCCATTGAAATGAATGGAGTAATGTCTTTCAATGGGGATTCCTCGAGTCCGCCCTCCACGAACGAGTTAACTGCCGGCCAAACCGCAATCTCCGAAAGCAGATACAATTTCAATAAAAGAGACTTTGAACACTAAAGTGCCGTGGGAACTTGGTCACGGCCAAGTTCATTCATCTTAAAATTGTAACTCCGGTCCTAGGGCAGGTAGCGGTCCCATTTTTTTTGCCCCTAGCTCAGGGGAAACCCCTTACTCAACCCCAACCGGGTCTGACGGTCAAAAGCCACGAGAAAGGGTCGCGATCGCCACGAGGGTCTCAGTTATTGACCACAATGGCGGAGGAAAGCTGCGAGGCGTTGAAAACCCTAAATGTAAAACTGCATAAACTGGGAACCCATATCTCCGGTTCGGTAAGACCTAAAGGGCTGGTATTTGGC
This sequence comes from Ascaphus truei, assembly GCA_036426205.1. Classification (NCBI taxonomy): domain Eukaryota; kingdom Metazoa; phylum Chordata; class Amphibia; order Anura; family Ascaphidae; genus Ascaphus; species Ascaphus truei. Next base: position 48,847 of record WSYH01001025.1, on the reverse strand, counting down.
CACCATGCAGTCACCACTCCGGCATGATTGCATGGCAATTTCCAACCCCCTCCGATCAACCGAACGGAGTATGGTTAATTGTTTAAATTGTGTTTCTGCCATTGACTCCAATGGCGGAGAAATGCAACTTGTGCAACATGCGGTTTTAAAGTCCATTATTGTATCTCCGGTTCGGTGGGTCCCAGCAAGCTGAAACATGGCCACCATGTAGAGTCCCCTCTAGCATGAGGGCCTGGCAATTTTTAGCCCGCACGGCCCAACCGAACGGAATATTTTGATATATATAATATTGTAAATGTACTGTATTTTATGCCTAGTATAAAGCCAGCGAAAGCTACTGGCCAATGAGGTTTGCTAATGGATAGGAGGTGACAGTGTGGCTACAGTAAGCCCACTGAACAAAGGCTCCCCCACCCTGATTAAGTATTTTAGGGCAGAGAAGAGCAGGACGGGGGAACTTTTGTAAAGTGTTGTGCTTCACACCTGTGGTCGTAGTTTCCCGGGCCAGAATCCCAAATGGCAGACAAGGAGAAGCCAACCTTTCAGTGTGGGGTTCAGGAAATGGGACTCTGACCAGAGGATTGTGCGCATGTACCAGCTACCTGGGGGCAGGTACCAAAGTGCTTCCCACGTTAGCTGGCAAAGAGCAATTGGGTGCAGGTAATTGTCATCCAATACCTGAGACCCAATGGTAGGGAATAGGAGCAGAACTTCATAAAAGAGAGGGTAAGCTCTATTCCAAGATGTTGTTCGTGATTATACCTGACTGATACCTGATGCCTGATGAATTTCTAATCCGAATCCTGATTACTTCATTGTCCCTTCCCTAAGTAAGTGTAAATATCTTGTTTGTTATTTGTCCAATATTGTGTATCCACCTTGCTTTTTTTTGTATCAATTTTTTTATTGGAAACGCTCATATCAGGTATACATACAGAAATGTCATGAGCCCATGACATTTTATCACAATGCATTTTGATAACGACCAATAACATTTTCCCTTTTTCCATATTAGGGAAGAAAAGGTGGAAGGTGGAGAGGGGGGGGTGGGGAGGGGAAACAGACATGTGGGGAGGGAAGCTAGAATTGGGGGGGTTCATCCAGAGGCATCCCCCTTCCTATCCCCGGCGGACTGGGCACATTGGGGGCCCGAATAATTCGGGCTATTGATTTTTATCTCCCAATCCAAGGGTCCCAAGTGTTCCAAAACTGTGGCATCTTTTTTTGTAGCATGGCTGTGAGCTTCTCCATGGACATTACCTCATTGATCCTTCTAATTACTGTATTTCTTGATGGGGCCTTGATCTGTTTCCAGGCTGCCGCGATCGAACGTCTGGCCGCAGTCAGCATGGCCATAATCAGCTTTGATAGTAGTGGGGGGAGGTCGTCAATGGATTTGCTCAGCACCATGGTCAGCGTATCCAGGGGGAGGGAGATCCCCGTGGTCGAGTGAATAAGCGTCTGGACCATAGTCCAATACCTCTGAATCTCCGGTCATGACCACCAAATGTGGGCCATGTCCCCCTTTTGACTACATCCCCTCCAGCACAGGTCCGGTGTGCCGGGGTAGATCTGGCTCAGCCTAACCGGGGTCATGTACCATGGAAATATAATTTTGTAGATGTTCTCTTTTACTGTTGTGCAAATTGATGTTTTGGCAGCCTGCTCCCAGACATCCTCCCAGTCTTCCAGGTCTATTGGAAGGCCTAGGTCCTCCGACCATTTTTGCATATAACGGTGGGTCGGTGGGTCAGTTGTCGGTACCATCCCCTTATATATCTCAGAAATTAGATCCTTCTGGAAGGTGTTTGTGATGCATAGGGACTCAAACTTAGTTAGCGAGGGGAATTTGGCAGTTTGGGATAGTGATAGTAAGAAGTGTCTGATTTGCAGGTACTTAAATAGGTGCAGGTCTTGGGTCCGGAGTTTGTTTTTTAAGGCCTGACATGTTAGGATCTCTCCCTTCTGCAGCAGATCGGCCACCATCCTAATGTTGAGACTCTTAAATTGGTCGAATTGTCTTTGGGAATGCCCTGGCGGGAAACTTGGGTTCCCAAAGATAGGAGTGAGCTGAGAGGGGGAAGCTAGCAGACAGTACTTCCCTTTGCTTTTTATCCAAGCGTCCCACGTGCATCTCATTTCTCCGAGGTCAAACCTCTGTGGTCCTCCACTCTTTCCTCCTGGGGACCACATTGTCACCTGGAGGGAATATGGTATACAGACAATACAAAACATACAATTAACATGAATGTCCTTGGCGCACTATCTGGTATATAACCTGACAGTAAAGAAGTCCAATTTGTCCTTGATGACAGGGATATTAAATCCGAAATCCAATCGTACTGGAGGTCCTTAGAGTTAGTTGAATCGAATCTGTGATGATATAAAAGACAGAACAACCATTGCGCAGTACTTCTGGTCAAACATCAACTCCCCCACCGTTGCCAGCTACTTACTTAAAAATAGATAAAAGAGGGCCTCAAAAGGTATCTTTCACTTCTTCCCCGTCGCCTTAATTCTGTTATGTTGCCAGGCGAAATGACTCCTCTACTTAGAAAGAAGCCTCTCACCAGCGTGATACCGGAAAGTAAGGAAATAGGGCCAATGGTATGATACCGTCACAATTTAATGCAATAAAAAACAAGACTATAAAACAGTGCACTCACATGTCTATAGTCCCTATGTGTGTGATACAACGTGCCGTCCGCTTGCGTGGCAGG
>WSYH01001025.1:14520-45776 GCA_036426205.1 Ascaphus truei | reverse complement strand
GGTATCACGCTGGTGAGAGGCTTCTTTCTAAGTAGAGGAGTCATTTCGCCTGGCAACATAACTGAATTAAGGCGACGGGGAAGAAGTGAAAGATACCTTTTGAGGCCCTCTTTTATCTATTTTTAAGTAAGTAGCTGGCAACGGTGGGGGAGTTGATGTTTGACCAGAAGTACTGCGCAATGGTTGTTCTGTCTTTTATATCATCACAGATTCGATTCAACTACCTCTAAGGACCTCCAGTACGATTGGATTTCGGATTTAATATCCCTGTCATCAAGGACAAATTGGACGTCTTTACTGTCAGGTTATATACCAGATAGTGCGCCAAGGACATTCATGTTAATTGTATGTTTTGTATTGTCTGTATATCATTGTTTTGCATTCCTTGTGGATAGGTGTGCCATTCTCGTCCCTAGGCAGCCGCTTCCTCAGTTTAATAATTAGTCTGCAGGATTCAGTTCTATTATATCATTAGTTCTTGCAAAGAGGAATTAATATTTAGAGCACTTATATATCACAATTAGATTGTTAAGTTAGGTTAATAGGTTGAGCGCTTCAGTATATGCTTTAGTTTAGTTTAATATCACCATCACCTGGAGGGAATATGGGTATGGTCCACCTTGCTTTTAAGGAATAAAATTTATTTATTATATCACAGCCATATTCAATTCAACCCAGTTATTTGGCGTATATTATAACCCTGTAAGCTATCGTGACAAGCACGGGCACAGAAAACCTTGCGTTTTAACTTTTACAGTCTGCTTGAATAGAAATGATTACATTCAATCCACATTTACTGGGCTGACACTCACATCACATTATATTACAGTAATTCAACACAGATCCCAAATCACTTCACATTGCATTAATGGCTCACTAGACCGGGGCATTGCATTCACAAGGAATAAAGTACTTTAATGACAATATATGTACATATAAGATTCCATCCCAGACATGAAATACATTTGGCTGATTTAAACGTTACTAAGACAGACAGTTTACACAGTTTTTAGGGGTAGCGAGTTGGGTTTCACTTTTATTTTGTGATGCCAGCTACCCCTACCATCACAGAGGTACAGATGCCGTACCTTGTATGTGTCAGCTGTCACAGAGCATGTGCTGGTGCACAGTGTACAAAGCCTTGACCAGCCATGGCACAGTACAGTCCAAGAGAATCAGGGAGCACAAAGACCATGAAAAATAAAAAACATATACAACATAGTGCAATATGTCTGAAACTGAAGTTGAAACATCAAAACTTCATTCATCCAGTGGATCTTATACTTACAGATTAATCTGTGTTAAGGTGTGTGTAAAGGTATCTTTATGCTGCAATGGTCTCCCATATAGAAACTGCCTCCGCATATGTCTTATGGGTATCTTCACCGCTTGCATAAATTCAAAAAAGAAGAATAGACATAGTGTAGACTGCACCCATAAAATGTATATGCAGTAAGAATTTTAAGAAATACACTCACATGGTTTCCAAATAACAATAGCGATTGGATCATAAGATCTGTGCCCACAATGGAGGTCACTGAGCCGTCTCTCAGCTCGATACACGGAGCGGTCGCGTCCCCCCTCTCCCGCACTTCCGGATTGGTTCCCCTATGCGGGAAACTCTTGCGATAATTCGGGACTGACTGCTGTTCCTGTAGAGCCTCCCTCTACGATCCGGCTGAGTATTCAGTCTGCTGCAAACACTCTACGCATTTCTCCTCATCCAAGGTTTCATCAGGAGTGTTTAATTGACAAAGTTAGATGGTTTAAATACCTCTCCTGTCTAGGCTATTGGTTAGAAGTGAACCAATCAGAAGCATCTAATTTACATAAGGGATTACCGCCATAATGATAGTGTGAACACCATAATAAAAGACACAGTGCATTATATCTCCATACATACATGTAAGAAGTCCAAAAATAAAGTACAAATTCTCAATCTATATACATACTAATAAAACTTTAATTAAACGGTTTAAAACATATATAAAAAAAACAATATAAATTTAAAACTGACATTTGTCTACAATGAAAGGCAGGTATATCTGTGGAGTAAAAAGACAGCGATTAGAGATCTATTTAATTAAAACACTTATTGAAAAGCACTTATATCTAAATCAGCATTGAGGCCGATGAGTGTCATGGTATTTAGTTCATAAATCCAAAATGATTCTCTTCTAATCAAATCCATGTTTCTAACTCCACCCCTCCAATGTGACATTACTTGTTCTATACCTACTGCTGCGACACCCTTTATTCGAGCAAATGACCAGTTTGTACCTGGCAGATACATGGAATGCGCCGCTCCTCACCTCTGACAAGCCCCGTTGCGTTTGCCTTCCCAGCCAAGACAGGTGCACTTTGGGCCTGGGTACAGACAGGTGCACTTTGGGCCAGGGTACAGACAGGTGCACTTTGGGCCTGGGTAAAGACAGGTGCACTTTGTAATTTGGGCCTGGGTAGACAGTGTAAGGTTTGTAGCCTGGTTATAGACATGTGTACCTTGTGCCTGGGTATAGTGTTGACCATTATTGGACAATGTCTTCCAGGCAAGGGAAGTTCGTTCTGTTTCTGTATTTGACCTTTTCCTTTTTGTTGACCTTTTAGGTGCCTCTTGAAGATTATCATCTGTACTAGATGTCTGCATTTGTTCAACCCTCATTGGTGATTCAAGATTAAAGCTTCTTACTTCTGATATGTCATCACTAGATACATTTAACACCTCTGTTTGTGGTGACAAAATGCCTACATCGAAAGAACCTTCATTGTTGCCGCTAAACTGCCCTTCATTTCCTGTAGAGTCTGGAAGAAGATTATTCACTTGTAGTAGAGTGTTCACAAGTGTTTTGAATGTCTTATTCATGATATGCAATTCTTCTGGGATTTTTTATGATGATCTGTTTCATTTGCCGCATTTCTGATGCCATACATTGGTGTACTCCCATTAATTCCTGATGGTGGGTATTTTGGATTAATATCATCCTTGATTCGGACGCATCAATTGCTGCCAAACTGTCTTGTTGATTACTGGCATGTTGTAATCGACATGGTTCTGTTAATACTGGACTGTGATGTTCAGGAGATTCAATGTCTATGTATTAAACCTTTGCAAAATAGCTTTGTCTGTGGCATTATTCAGCAACAGTTAAACATGATTCAGTGACTAGTTATTATGACACCCCCTGCAACATAAATAATCAACATATTTAGAAAGGGGATTGCATAGAAATTCAAATGTCTACATTGTACTGACATCTTTCCTTTGCAACATTATGCTGCTGGATGTTGTAGCAGTGACATCACCAAGTCTGAAAGCACAAACACAGGCTGTCCTGCATCATTTCATAACCAACTGTGCTGCCATGGATTATCACAATGTGTGTGTTGATTTTCATGTGTGTGTACTTTTTAAAAGGAACAACAGTGCAAGTGACAACATAGAGAGTACAGAAGAACACATTACTGGATACTTTGTCACCACCATTTTGACAAAACAGGATTAACAACCAACACAGAGACACACACACACCTAATAGTGCAGTTGAAGTTCTATACACGCATGCTTCTTGACAGTTGAGACACAAAAAACATAATATACGACAAGATGGGTTGCTTGTGTCTGTGTGCAGAAAGAAGACCAGTGCAAGCATAGTTAAGCACTAACTACCTCCATTTTCATTGCAGCGTACTACACTATTGTCATTTCATGGCATAACTAATGTTTACATACACATTTTATGCAAACATGGTTAACATGTAATATTATAACATAATGAATGGTGGTGATAGGCCATATTTTGAAGCCCATGGAAGATACAACATGTTTAATTACATGTTACTATACCAAATTTACTAAGATTTTGCAAACACAACTATTTTGTGTGCATGTAATGTTGAACATAAAATACTAACATTAGTGTAATAAATATATGCATTTCAGAATATTTGTATTTGAGATGCAAACATTCATAGTGACCTGACATAGTAGCAAAGTTTATAATGTTCACAGCCTAATTTGGGAGCCATTACTTCACAAACCATGTTATCTGTTTGTGACATTTATATGAGTGCAACAACATTTGTCAAGTTACTATTAATAAGTATGACCATATCACCAACATGTGATCTATGTTCATCCATATGTTTGTTGGAACGTTAAAATACACACATTCTATAATCATAACCAGTGTTCGACAAACCTATACATTTGCACGCCCCGGGCGAGTGGATTTAACATCGTCGCGAGCTCCTGTTGGCCCAAGCAGCACACGTGTGGTACTAGGTGGCGAGTAGATTTTTTTGTTCGGCGAGTAGGTTTTTTGGTGATTTGTCGACCACTGATCATAACATTATAACCTCACCTTCCAGTAGTGATGATGCCAAATAAGAATCAGATGTGGCCACCTCTTCTTCGGTGTTCTTACGCACAGGTGTAATTATATGAATAAACAAAAACATACATTTGACAAGAATACTTTTGTTAATGATAGAAGCTTAACTGGAAGTATTTAAGAGGAATTGCATGGTTAGGATTGTATGAAGCCTTATTTTAATTATTAACATCAGAATATGATACATGTTTAACGTCACCCAATAATGCACCTAAAGGGGACAAAATGTGTATGTAAGTACATAACATTGAATAAGTAATATAAGTAATGATTCTTTGACATTAATTGATAAGATAAAACATACCAGAAATGGTTCTTGTACAGTTTGTCAATATCCTATATGTTAAATTTTAATCAACTTTACAAGACATTTTGTAGACTGTCACATTCTATTCAACATTGTTCAAAACAACATGAAATATAGATAAATTATTCACCTGCTGGAAAAGTTTTGATATACGCCTATATCTCTGTCACCAGGCAAACCAGATATTACAACTGGTAACAATTTTTCTCTCAACATCTCTTCTAAAGGGGTTAATATTATAGGTGATGCCGGTGGTCCACCTCCAATCCCGGAAGCATGTCTCCGCCCAAATTGAATGGCGTACTTTAAATTTCTTCGGATATCGTCAAACTTTTTTTTACAATTTTTTAGTGTCCGGACCTGATTTCCACATGCTAACACAGATAGACAAATGTCCTCCCATAATTGTCGCTGAATTGTGGAACTGGTCCTAGCTTTAAATATAATAGAGTAATGGAGTACTATCAATTATCTGTTATTGTAAGTTCACAGAAATGCTTGCAATAATGAACACATTGAAAAAATGCAACTTTATCTGAAATGTGTGGCACATAAACTAAAACATACATGGAAAAGAAAAAACCTGTCCTGCGCTTCAGTGTTCAGCCAGTGCACCAGATGGTGTCAGCTTTTGTCATGTGGGCTGGGTGGGAGGAAGCTGAATGTGACCTCTAGAGTGACCGGAGTGTGTGGAGAAGGTAGAAAAGTAATTAAACCCTTACCTGTATCTCCACTCCGGTCTGGGTCCTGCTTGCCTCTGCTTCACCAGCTCCCGCGTGCAGCCTTCAGAAGAATAACATGGAAAGAAAAGGCTCCGGCGCAACTGCGCATGACATACTCCAAGAAATCCCGGATGATTGGGGGGGGGGGGGGAGAAAGCAAGAAAGAAACACACGGTGAATATCTAATAGAATATCTAAATCAAATAATCCTTCTGTAATGTTAAAGTTAAAATATTCAGAAAAAATACAGAAAGAACACGGCATGTCACAAAAATCTTTTAAACAAGAAGATACATCTGGTATTGTATTATAGGAAACATCGTAAATCCCATTCTATGTTGAGTCCATTGGGTTGCAGGGTGTTTAATGCAAAAATCCAATGAGCCACTCGTTGATACAAGATTTTAATCCGATCTCCTCCGCGAGGAGGTAAAGGAATAATGCTCAATGGCTAAACATTGCAAAGAACCTACTGTACCCAATGGACAGGTGTTAAAATGTGAGGATACCGGATGAGTCATATCGTGATTACGTATACAGTGGCGACACACTTTATTCTCGCTCGGCTAGTCCCGCGAATTCGGGTATACCCGGGTGTATTCAGGTTTCTGATCGTTTTCTGCCAGAGTGCATTGCGTTATTTTCCCGGCAGGGATTTAAGCATTTTATTCCGGCTGGCTGCAATACTGCAATGCCGTGTAAAAACACATGGTGGCGCTCGCGAGCTGTTCTCTTTGAAGCCGTCCCCTATAATGAATTGTAATGCAGTATATATACTGTATATATATATATATATATATATATACTGTATAACAACTACCCTATTACCCCTAACATACAGTACTGTACACATACAGTATTGTATATGCACATACATAAATGATACTACTGTATGGGCGGCGGGGGCGAGATGTGTTTGCAGCAGAGAGAGATCCGCTGCTCTCTCTCTGCGCAAACATCGGCACATTAAAAATTATTTTAAATACATTTTTATTGATAGTGTAGATGTGCAGGGGGTCTCCGGAGCTGAACCGCACTGGTTTCAGGTCTGGGGACCCCCTGCTCCCCGATATACAGCCCCCTTTATGAGTTGCCGGTATCCCTCTGCTTGGTTTAAAGGGCCCGATCACGTGATCGCGGCCTGTAAACCAAGCAGAGCAGAGGGATACCGGCACCCCCTAACGGGCTGTATCTCGGGGAAGCAGGGGTTCCCAGACCTGAAACCAGCGGTTTCTGCTCGGAGACCTCTGCACATGTACAGGATAAAAAAACACATATATAAAAAACACTCGGTTCTTTACCTTAGCGGCTATGCGCTTGGTAAGAAGCAGCATTCGTATTTTAATAATTTTACAGTGAGCAGGGGTTCCCTGAGCATAAATTAAGCCAGGGGACCCCCCCTGCTCCTGCTCAATATTATTAAAAATACATAAATGCTGCTTCAATACCATAGCGGATAGCCGCTAAGGCAATGAAGGGGTTAACCCACCGTGCCCGCTTTATTGTGGGTAGTGGGGATGGGTGAGCGGGGTATTTGGCCCTTGGTGTGAGTTTAGGACTTGCGGGGGGGTTGCGGGTGCACTTAACCCCTTCACGACCATAGCAGTTAATACCGCTACGGTCATGAAGGGGTTAAGCCCTCCCGCTACCCCCCCGCAAGCCCTAAACAAGCACCGTTGGGGCTAATACCCCATTCACCCACCCCCGCTAGCCACAATAAAAAAAATACACACACACAGCAGCCGCCAAAAAATAAATAAATAACTAAATAAATAAATAAATAAATGACAATAAATACATTTGAAATACATTTTTATTGATAGTGTACATGTGCAGGGGGTCTCCGGAGCTGAACCGCATTGGTTTCAGGTCTGGGGACCCCCTGCTCCCCGAGATACAGCCCCCTTTATGAGGTGCTGGTATCCCTCTGCTTGGTTTAAATATATAGTATATATATACACCCAGTATATACACACACATGATGAACCAATATACAAATACATGTAGAATGGTTATCAAAATCATACTGTCATACAAATAACGCTTCTCTATACAGACAATAATAATAATCCATTTAATAATCCTAACTGATCTTACAATATAAAACATAACATTCCAATCCACACAGTACATTGCATTTACATTGTATAAATGATGCATAAAATCTATGCACCATATACATTCTGCCGGTATCCCTCTGCTTGGTTTAAAGGGCCCGATCACGTGATCGCGGCCTGTAAACCAAGCAGAGCACAGGGATACCGGCACCACCTAAAAGGGCCTGTATCTCGGGGAGCAGGGGGTCCCCAGACCTGAAACCAACGCGGTTCAGCTCCGGAGACCATCTGCACATCTACACTATCAATAAAAATGTATTTTAAATGTATTTATTTATATTCATTTATTTATTTATTTATTTAGATTTATTTATTAATTGTGCTGCTGCTGCAAGTCCTAAACTCACACCAAGGGCCAAACACCCCCCTCACCCCCGCTACCCCCAATAAAAAAAATTCACGCACAGCAGCCCCACAATTAATAAATAAATCTAAATAAAGAAATAAATACATGAAGAGAAATAAATATATACTGTATATATATACTGTATATATATACAGTATATATATATAATAACAATCCCTATACATATACAGTATATACTGTGTATATATATATACTGTATACATACATACATATATATATATAGATATATACAATATATATATACACACAGTATATACACACACATGATGAACCAATATACTGGGTGCAATGCTGAAATGCTGCACAATACATATTATATACCCCAGCCCCAGTGCAATTGCAACATAAAACCCCAATCACAGTTAATTAGCCTAGCAATCTGCCTCGCCACGCGCAGCTTTTATTCTTACTGCACAATAGGTGGGAATGGTGTATCTAGGGTCATGGTTTCTTCTGGTCGTGTACATCTTTTCACACCCGGAGCATGCCGGGCTCCTTTGCCTTCCGCCAGGCGCATTCCCGGCTGACGCGCCTCGGCTCTGCTCGTTTGACAATGCTTTGTATAAATTCAATATTCCGACGGATTCAATAGCTTGATTTTCACTTAGTATGATTGCATATGGCCTGCGACAGTAGGTCCCGACAGAGATGGCATAAAATTCATGAATTGTAATGCAGTAGCTAATATCATATACACACATACATATTGTTGGCACTCATTCAATGTGCAGTCATCAGCCACCCCTTGGGACAGAAAGTGTACCCACTGGGGTCACCCGATAACTTCGGTGTTTCTGTCGTCTCTCCACCTACAATCACATCGATATAGACCACATTTTTGATTTACTTACATGCGTGCTGATCCCTTGATGTATTTTGCTCTTGCAATCATGATAACTCAACTCTTCTCAAGAGATGCTTGTCATAGTCGGTATTGTCTATACTAAATCATATTTCCTATATATATATCACCTGATCTTACTAGTATATTCTTTGTAGTGTATTATAGATATATATATAGATAATTATATATAAATGACATGTATGTTGTATCCCGTAATATATATAACACAGTTATATTCACATTGTCTATAGTACAAAGAGTGAGGATTTTGTTTATAATATATATACTGTAATATATACATTACTATACTATACTTAGTTAGTATATTTTAACTTTTCTCTTCATCGTATTTATTTAGCTTATTTCGTCACATGTTTATGTGTATATTAATTGTGGGGCTTGCTTTTGCGGTGAGACCGGAATTTATTTTTTGTTACTGTTCCGTGTGACTCTCTAGTGTCTATTCTGGCAAATGCGTACTCTCCTGTTGAACGCTCTCGTGTATATAGAGGCGTGGGGGCTGTGAGGGGGCGGCGTGTTTTGGCCTTGGTGGTGAGTTTAGGAACTTGCAGCAGCAGCACAATTAAAGTAAATCATATCTAACAATAATAAAGTAAATAGAATAAATTAATATATAATAAAACACAGTGTATAAAAATACATTTTTAATATGTATAGTGTAAGATTGTGTGTTCAGAAAGTGGGGTCCCCTGGAGCTGACCGGGCGAGTGTGTGCTTCAGCGGTGATATATGGAGACACTTCCTGCGCCCTCTACTACCCGAGAATCTAGGCATTTAGGAGGTGCCTGTTATCCCCTGCTCCATTCTAGGGGGCCTGGTATCTCCTAGCGCCGACCTTGATAAGCCGCGATACTGGTGGATCGGGACCTTGTTTAAACCACAGGCAGAGGGATACCGGCACCCCTAAGGGGCCTGTATCTGGGGAGCAGGGGGTCCCCAGACCGAAAACACGCTGGTTCAGCTCCGGAGACCCTCTGCACATCCATACCTATCATATAAAATGTATTTTCAAAGGATTTATTATTTCATATTGTTATTTATTTATTTATTTTTTGGGCGGCTGCTTGTGTAGAGTTTTTTTTTATTTGGGTAGCGGGGTGGGTGAGAGGGGTATTAGCCCAACGGTGACTTGTTTGGCTTTGCGGGGGGGGTAGCGGGAGGGCTTAACCCCTTCATGTATCCACCGTAGCGGTATTAACTGCTACGGTCGTGAAGGGGTAAGTGCACCGCAAACCCCCCCCGCAAAGTCCTAACTCACACCACTATCCCGCGCCCGCATACCCCCTGCACCCATCTCCAGCTACCAACAAGACTGGCACCACCTTGAGAAAGGTCCCACTGGGGGACCGAAACGTCGGTTTTTGTGTCTTCTATCAAATATAGAACATTTTTGATTTACTTACCTGCGTGCTGTCCCTTGATGTCGTGTTGCAACCGGTATCGTATGGTCTGTTATTGCTTTATGGGATAAGCACCAAAACTTATTTACTTGCATATGGTGTGCCGGCTGTGCATTGGATTCTATATAGATATATATATATATAGATATATACAGTATATATATACACACAGTATATACACACACATGATGAACCAATATACAAATACATGTACTGTAGAATGGTTATCAAAATCATACTGTCCTACAAATAAAGCTTCTCTATACAGACAATAATAATAATAATCCATTAAATAATCCTAACTGATTTTACAATATAAAACATAACATTCCAATCCACACAGTACATTGCATTTACATTGTATAAATGATGCATAAAATCTATGCACCATATACATTCTGCAAATGAATGTTAACAATATATTTGCAAGCTACTGTACCAGTAAATACAAACCCTTCCAAACAAGTCAACTATTTTAACCAATCAAGTAAACAAAAATCAATATATACTGTAAGTACCAACCAGAAAACACAATTTAAAACCAAAGCTAACCCTTACAATACCAAGGATTACATCTATCTAATTGTTAAAAACCTTATACATTATACACAGCATTGCAATAAACAAAATACATGATGAACAATACAGTACATCCCCTGTATCTCCCTGCCTTCAGTGTAATCTGTTTAAAGCCCCCTCCCCCCTAATGTTTCTGTTAAACAAATTACACTGAAGGCAGAGAGATGTAAAGCCCCCTCCCCCCTAATGTTTCTGTTAAACAGATTACACTGAAGGCAGAGAGATGTTTCCGTTACAGTAAATCTCCCTCCCTGCATTGCTGTCAGTGCAGTGTATGTAAATGTGGGGAGGGGGGGACCCAATGTGCATACTGTGAGGTCTAACCACCCTCACCCCCTACCCACATACCGTTACCCCCCCCCATCCTCGCCATGGCCCCTCCGCTTCTGCAAAACAGAGACAAAAATTAAAACATCCAAAGTAATGTCCCCTAACCACTTAATCACCATAGCGGTTATTAACCGCTACAGTCATGAAGGGGTTAACCCACCCTCACCCACCACTCGGGATGCCTATATACCCTCCCACACTAACCCCCCCCCGTGAGGCCTAACCACCCAGTCAGTACCCACAAGGGAGGCCTACCCACATACCGTTGGGGAAACACCCCACCCCCAGTACCCACAATAAAAACAGTACAATGACCCACAATAAACAGCATTATATTTATTAAATACATTACCCACCCCCTGTGCCCCCCCCCCATAAATACAAGATTTATCCTTTTACATACAGGGTTCATAACGCAGCCCCACGCTAGTCCCCGGTGGGCTGGCAGGGCACCTGGACAGACCTACAGTTTACCAGCAGCCCTTTTTACACAGGTTCTGAAGGCCTGCTGGTGGATCCTGCCAGCACCATGGCCCCCAGGTGGTCTCCTTGGGTCACCGTGGGCCACAATTGGGTCTCCACGTTAGGCCCAAGGATGTCTGGGAGCCCCGGGTCAAACCCACAGGTGTCTGCGGGGCCTCGGGTGGTTCCCTCGGGGGTCTGGGGAACTCACGGGTGCTCACTACGGGTCCACGGTGCCCCCACAGAAGTGGGACCACACATCATCATCCCCGCACCTACGGGTCGGCAGTGCCCCCACAGAAGTGGGACCACACATCGTCATCCCCGCAGACTACGGGTCCGCGGTGCCCCCACAGAAGTGGGACCACACATCATCATCCCCGCATGTGTCACCCGTGGAACCACCAGCCTGATACCCTTGGGATACCCGAGAATACCCGGAGGTGGTCTCCATAGGCCCCACGCAAAACCATGGAATCAAACCCTGAATGTAAAAAAAATAAACCTGGCCTATACATTCAATACATACACCCTCCCCCCCAACACCTACAGTACAATAATGTGCAAAATAACTATTATCCAGATATGGATAATAGATTAATTGCCCATTATTAAAAACATTAACTAGCATATACAAATAAATAAAGTACTACTGACCTCATCAATACGAAGTGTCCGTTGCCAGCAAAATCCTTGTCTTGTCCACAACATACATAGCAAATACAAAGCCAATACATTGCAATTACATTCAGATATCAATTAACCCCTTAAACACCTTATCAGATAATAACCGCAAAGGTAATTAAGGGGTTAAGCCACACAGGACCGATACCCACCCTTCACCCATGAATTTGTACTGTGGCTTCATCATGCAACTATATATATATACTGTATACACTGGCGACACACTTTATTGCAGTGTGGCCAGTACCGCAAGCCGGGAGATTTCCCAGCTTGCAAGTGGCAGCCCCTCGGCGAGACGCGCGGTCACGCGTCATCGGGTGCCTGCGCCCCCTGCACGCACGTCCAGGGCTCCCCGAGGGAGCCCTGGTGTCCCGCGATGTGGGGGACGGCGGCAGGGGGTTCCGGGGGACCCGGCGGACCCGGAGAGGAGAGGGGGAAGCCGCGATCGGCGGGCCTCTCCTCCGCTGCTTCGGCGCGCCCGGCACCCTCCGGCGCGCGCCAGGTAACTGCTACGGCCGAGAACGGGCAAATGCTCGAATAAACTCGGCCGCAGCAGTATAATAATAATATATATAATAATATATAATATTAATACATACACACCTTTATAATACACACCCATGATAAACCGATATACAGTACAACTCATGTAGAAGGGTTATCAAAAGATCTGGTGCCCTACAAACCAAGTCAATCAAAACACAAGAGCAATACATTGCAATTTACAGTCAGATTCAATTATAAAAAGTCAAAATATGCCTACTATCCCCTGCATGTATGAGGTTTGTCTGAGGCGACAAGAGTATGCAGGTAAGTGAACAGAGAGGTACACAACTTACAAACAGGCCTCACAAAGCACAGTGTAAGGCCTATACTAGGAAGAGTGATACATTCACCTATTTCAGGACGTGATGGTCCGGTACCTGTGGGTGGACCAGGAGGGATGTTTAGAGCATAGATAATGCTGACCCAGAGAGGGGACAAACCAGGGGATGCCCTGCCTGCTGACCCTGGCTCCTACGCGTTTCGGCACCGCCTTCTACTGGTAGACCACTTGCCGCAGACGGGGAAAGACCCCGCCCGCCCTGCTGGAAGGAGATAGAAGGAAAGCCCCCCTAATGTTTCTGTTAAACAGATTACACTGAAGGCAGAGAGATGTAAAGCCCCCTCCCCCCTAATGTTTCTGTTAAACAGATTACACTGAAGGCAGAGAGATTTAACAGAAACATTAGGGGGGAGGGGGCTTTAAACAGATAACACTAAACAGATTACACTGAAGGCAGAGAGATGTAAAGCCCCCTCCCCCCTAATGTTTCTGTTAAACAGATTACACTGAAGGCAGAGAGATTGAAGGGGTTAACCCACCCTCACCCACCACTCGGGATGCCTACATACCCTCCCACACTAACCCCCCCCGTGAGGCCTAACCACCCAGTCAGTACCCACAAGGGAGGCCTACCCACATACCGTTGGGGAAACACCCCCCACCTCCCCCCACCCAGAGTACCCACAATAAAAACAGTACAATGACCCACAATAAACAGCATTATATTTATTAAATAAATTACCCACCCCCTGTGCCCCCCCAAAAATACAAGATTTATTCTTTTACATACAGGGTTCATAACGCAGCCCCACGCGAGTCCCCGGTGGGCTGGCAGGGCACCTGGACAGACCTACAGTTTACCAGGAGCCCTTTTTACACAGGTTCTGGAGGCCTGCTGGTGGATCCTGCCAGATACCCACGGCCTTCACCTATGCCTGTTGTACTGTGGCTTCATCATGCAACTATATATATATACTGTATATATATACAGAGAGACAGAGAGAAAGAGAGAGAGAGAGATATATACAGTATATATATATATATACACACGTTATATACACACCCATGATAAACCAATATACAGTACAAATAAATGTAGAAGGGTTATCAAAAGCATACTGCCCTACAACCAAACACTTCTCCATACAGACACTACATTAAAATCAATTTCCTTTAAAAATCCTAACTGATCTCACAATCTACTGTATATCATCACAAACCAATGAAAAACCTCACATTCCAATATATATGATGCATAAAATCTATGCACCATATACATTCTGCAAATGAATCAACCAAGTAAACAAAAATCAAAAGCCAATACATTGCAATTACATTCAGATATCAATTAACCCCTTAAACACCTTATCAGATAATAACCGCAAAGGTTATTAAGGGGTTAAGCCACACAGGCCCAATACCCACCCTCACCCATGAATTTGTACTGTGGCTTCATCATGCAACTATATATATATACTGTATATATATACAGAGAGACAGAGAGAAAGAGAGAGAGAGAGATATGTATATATATATATATATATATACACGTTATATACACACCCATGATAAACCAATATACAGTACAAATAAATGTAGAAGGGTTATCAAAAGCACTGTCCTACAACCAAACACTTCTCCATACATACACACTAAATTAAAATCAATTTCCTTTAATATTCATAACTGATCTCTCAATCTAAATCATCACTAAACCTCTGAAAAGCTATTTAAACAACTTACATTCCAATATAAATGATGCCTAAATATCTATGCACCATATACATTCTGCATGCAAATTAATCAACCAAGTAAACAAAAATCAATTAGCAATCATTATTTACATCCCTAAACAATTCACACTATATCCCGAACAATAAAACCATTAACAAATTCACGCCTAGAGCAGAACAGTGATAATGGGGAAAGGCGGGGTTGCAGACCTGCCTAAGACATGCAGATGAGCATACAGTTGTATTTACATTTGCATATTTGCTTTGCTGTGGAGGGTTTTTGTCACTTTTTTTACTCACCATAACTTAACTCAGTATTATGGTTGGCCCATCCTTTAGCTTCTTTGCATACCCAGCCATTGTAATCACACGGATTAGACCCAAAGGGTCGAAACAGCTGTCTGTGAGTAGGTTTACTGGCTTTGCATCTTAACCAATGCTGTGCATAAGCTTATAAGTCTTACAACATTTCAACACCATTTAAATAGGCATAGAGGTCATGTCAGATGCCTCCTTTCATGCTGTTAGGGTCATGGCTGGCTCCATAGCATGATAATTTTCAGCAAGAAGATCACATAAAATATGGAATGTGGATTAAACATCAAAAAAAACCACCTGATATCACTTCCATTCTGAGGTGAAAGTTTATTTGGAGAAGCATTAGTCATAATTATATTTAAAGCTTCTGGATGAAAGGGATAGGGATAAGAGACAGACATCCTCAATACATTTTTGTTCCTACAGGCTGGCTCTTTCCACAACCTGCCTTCTTCTTAGATTTAACAGTCTCTGTCCCTGACGATGCTTCCTGTTGTGGGAAGAGGTTTATTGTTTAAGGGATGTCTGTGTCAAAACAACTTCAGATGCATAGGTGAAACAGATTTTATACTGTATAGCGGCTACGCACTCAAAGTTTTAAAGATACCAAACAAGAACAAGTTCCCAGATATCCAGAAATAAACATGCATTAATGCATTAATGCATTAATGGAAGATATTGAGGCCATTTAATACCAAAGTTGTTCAGAAGGTTCCTCGGAACAAAAAAGAAAGGGTATATATTGCCACCTATTCATGGTTTCAGGGAAATATTTCTGGAGGTTTTTGTCCAGTGCTAGCATGCAGTACGTAAATCAATTTATTATGATAATTCAAACTGGAATTATTCAGATCCATAGTCAATACTTGTACATATGACACTCATATAGACCTGAAAGATGTATATCTACATAGTTCCATTACAACATCCCACCACAATTACTTCAGGTTTTATCTAATGTACAAACATTATCAGTTCTCCAATCTTCCTTTCAATCTGGCTACCTCTCCAAAAACCTTCACCTATTGTAGATCCTGTCAGTAGTGATTGCCCATCTCCGAAGGCGACATTTACGTTATTCCCTACCTAGGCATTTCTATTAAGAGATTGTACTAATTCTACTTTCTACACTGCAACATCATGGATTGATAGTGAATACAAAGAGCTCACTCGTGTACATCCTCACACACCTTTTTGGGGATGGAGTTCAACACTGGATTAGACAGGTTCTTTCTTCCTCAAATGAAGGCTTTCAAGATCAGCTCGCCAGCACAAGGTATCTGATCATCCAGACCAGTTTAAACAGTTTAAACAGAGCAGTCTGCAAGGCTGCTAGGCTTCTTTACATCAATGATAAAAGTGGTACCAATGGGCACAATGGCACCTCAGGCCTCAACAAAAAAACTTGTTAAGATCAAAAATTATCTAGAGTTCCAGCACTCACTGACTTATGGAAAAATGAACAAAGCTGGGTATATGCCAAAAAAGTAGATAATTTAATGGAAGCACAAGATAATATAACAAAACTTGGAGTGATGTAGCACAAGCGGGTAAACAGTGGACCCTACAGACAAGGTGGTGGGGGTGAAAGAACACAGGGAGTGGGATAGACAATAGACAAGGAGAGTGAGTGGGGAGGTAAACAAAAAATGATGGAGGGGAGGGTAATCAGGGGGGCAACATTTCAGGGAAAGACCCCTTCCTCAGGCCCGTTCCCTCGGGTTTGTAAGGACCACAAGGTACTTCCCTTGACCCTAACACCTGAACAACCAGAGCAGCACTCAGTAATCACAAATTAATGCACAATGAAGGCTCAAAAGGGCAAAGCCCAGAGTACACTTTGTTATATTATCTTGTGCTTACATTAAATGATCTACTTTTTTTGGCGCATACCCAGCTTTGTTTATTTTTCCCTAAGTCAGTGAGTGCTGGAACTCTAGTTAATTTTTGACTATTGGTTTCAGGGGAATTTGGGTCCCCCTGGTTCCCTGAGCACCCTGCGCATTACTACTTATACTGATTAAGTGAGTACTGTCTATCATCTTTGTTTTGGTAAACTTGTTAAGATGTTGCAACCAGAACACACTGAATTGTTCCCAGACAATTCATCTGTCGCCTCTCGTCAGAGAGAGGCTGAGATGGTGAGATGATCTCTCAAATTTGAGAAAAGGCAAAGAAATAATGATCATGTGTGAAATTTAGTATTTACAGAAACTAGCAGTAGAGAAAGGAGAGCACAATTTCAAAATGACTGCACCCAAAGAAAAGGGTTAGGAACAGAAGCGACCCTTACCATAAACTATGTGCAAATTTAAACAGTATCTCGAGCAATCTTGCATTTTAGCCATCTCCTAAGAAGAGTTGCAACAAATGTTTTCTAAGACAACGTCTTAACAGTAGCATATCTAAACAAGCATTGTGGAACAAAGAGCTCTCATGCAATGAAAGAGATCTCAAGTTTTCTCTTTTGGACAGAGAAGAATGTGACTCACATCAAGGCAGTACACATTCAAGGGAAATTAAATCTCTTCAGACTTTTTACGTCATCACAAGATCCATTTGGGGAATGGTCTTCAATCAAATAGCAGACAGATGGGGTTTGCCAGATCTTATGACAACAGAGAACAAATAAAGGCCGAATTCCATAAAGGTCTGTTAACTCAGTGTTGATATCTGGATATTACCAAAATCATCAATGTCTATTATTTTCCCAGAGGTTAAAATGTATCCACAAAGCTAATTATACATTATGCAAATACAAGGTACGATGTACATCCCACGAGAGCAAGATTTTTTATTAGAGTACCAAGTGGCTTCTATACCTCCCCAAACATACTTTTATACAATATGTAGAGAGATGCTTGTGCACAAAATTCAACACACCTCAGATACCTAGTGTGAGGATCAGCGCAAAGCCCTGTCCCGTCATGCAACTCACGACGTTTATCTGATGTTTTATATCCGACACCCAGGACAACTGGACAGATCTTCTACCTTGAGTGGAGTTCTCTCACAATAATTGACGGAACGAGTCTACGATGGATTCGCCGTTTTTCATCAATTAAGACTTTCACCCATCAGTCCTTCATCTGACAGGACCCAGATCTGGGGTACCAGCAGTGGATAACAGGCTCCAACAATTACAGAACTCATGGGAGAGGATTCAAGTGAATTTCAAGAAAGCAGTTTCCCTACAGAAGAAACCGGCGGACCAAAACCAACGAGGAACCCCAGCATACAAACCAGGGGATAAGGTGTGGCTTTCTACCAAGAACATTCGACTAAAAGTGCCCACAGTGAAACTAGCACCCAGATTCATTGGTCCATTTACTATCTCCAAGAGGATCAATCCAGTGGCCTATCGCTTACAATTACCATCTTCCATGCACATCCCATCCGTTTTTCACACATCCCTCCTGAAACCATGTATACAGGATCCTCATTCTTCTGCCTCATCCTCACCACCAGAACCACTCCTTATAGACAGACAGCAAGAATTCGAGGTGTAGTCAGTACTGGATTCCAGGTTATCCGTGGAAGGCTGCAGTACCTCGTCCATTGGAGGGGCTTTGGCCCGAGGAGCGATCCTGGACCTCTCGGGATCAGTTACATGCTTCTAGGCTTGTCCGGGCATTCCACTCAAGGTACCCTCTTAAGCCATTCCTGAGACACCCAGAAGTCGCCCCTGAAGGGGGGGTACTGTGAGGATCAGCACAAGGCCCCGTCCCTGTCACATATCTCACGATGTCTAATGAGGCACGCCTGCCACAACCTGCACCCAGGTACTGTGCTGGTGGAATGGCAGACACCGCAGGGACTGTTCCCTGGCTCCGCCCCCGTGACACATCCCACAATGTCACAGGTGATGCACGTCAGCCACACCCACTAGGAGGACTGACACCACGGGGACCGCCTCCAGGTCCCACCTCCATGATGACAGGGGCAGCGCACGCGGATACGTGCAGACGCCGTGCGGACACAGGCACTCAAGGGGTTAACAGGATCACTTATTCCACAGCTGCTATGGGCTCCATCCCTGCCTATCACTAATCATAAACTTTTCTCTTGTGTGCTTACCTCCTTGTGTGCTTACCTCCTTGCTTCCTGTTGCCTTGTGTTTTTGACCATAACTTGCACTCAGACACCCGACTTCTCTGGTCCCTGGACAACGGCTACATACTCAACTATTCTCCCCTCTCTACACCTGGACTCTGGCACCGCATCAACTACTAACCGATCTCTCCTCTCCTTGACCACAGCAAGTTCCTAGACCATTCTGATCTCTCCTACCCTGACCGGGCTACAAGACAACCACTCTGCACTCTGGACATGCCTGCTCAGTTTTAGGTCGGTGGCTATCAATATCCCCACCTCGGCCTTGTGGTCCTGCCTTGTTTGTGGTGAGCACTCATGGCACCTAGGATATATGCTAATTTGGGTACATAATGTATATTCAAACGATCTCTCGCTCTATTTCTTTTTCCTCTTCAGCAAAACCTATATATTGTGTTAGATAGATAGAAGAAAGAAGAAAGAAGAACACAGATGAAGATGGATTACAGATATAAGACCCGTGGATTGATTTGGATTTTTAGTTTAATGTTTATTATTTTATGGTTTTTTATTTTATGGGTTCCTGATCGTGGATTGGTTCATGAGTAAGCTGCGCAACGGGAGTCGGTGGGGGCAAGTAATGGTAAGTGAACTACAGTAAAGAAATGTATTTTATTTAACTTGTTAATTTTTTCAAAAGGTTTTTTAACATGTGTATTTTTTTTTTTTGTGGTATATCATTTCTTGCCACTGTATGTATGTATATATGTCTAGAGAGATATACACATACAGTACAGTACAGGGTAAGAAATGATGTTGTTTTAAAAGCTGGATTAGATGTGTTTTAAATTATTTTGTGTTTGCTGCTATGCTTTATTGTGAGTTTAAAGTATTTTAAAATTAGATAGATGTATTCCTTGGTATTGTATTGTGTGTTTGAGGAAGGTCAGGGATAGGCTTGGTTTGTAAAGGTTGTATTTTTGTCGGTACTTATATTTTTCCAAAGGCTTAATTGTTCTGCTCTAGGCGTGAATTTGTTAATGGTTTTATTGTTCGGGATCTAGTGTGAATTGTTTAGGGATGTAAATAATGATTGCTAATTGATTTTTGTTTACTTGGTTGATTAATTTGCAGAATGTATATGGTGCATAGATATTTAGGCATCATTTATATTGGAATGTAAGTTGTTTAAATGGCTTTTCAGAGGTTTAGTGATGATTTAGATTGAGAGATCAGTTATGAATATTAAAGGAAATTGATTTTAATTTAGTGTGTATGTATGGAGAAGTGTTTGGTTGTAGGACAGTGCTTTTGATAACCCTTCTACATTTATTTGTACTGTATATTGGTTTATCATGGGTGTGTATATAACGTGTGTATATATATATATATATATATATATATTATAAATATATATATATATATATATATATAATACTGTAATCTCTCTCTCCTCTCTCTTCTCTCCTCCTCTGTCCTCTGTATATATATACAGTATATATATATAGTTGCATGATGAAGCCACAGTACAAATTCATGGGTGAGGGTGGGTATCGGTCCTGTGTGGCTTAACCCCTTAATCACCTTTGCGGTTATTATCTGATAAGGTGTTTAAGGGGTTAATTGATATCTGAATGTAATTGCAATGTATTGGCTTTTGATTTTTGTTTACTTGGTTGATTCATTTGCAGAATGTATATGGTGCATAGATTTTATGCATCATATATATTGGAATGTGAGGTTTTTCATTGGTTTGTGATGATATACAGTGGATTGTGAGATCAGTTAGGATTTTTATAGGAAATTGATTTTGATGTAGTGTCTGTATGGAGAAGTGTTTGGTTGTAGGGCAGTATGCTTTTGATAACCCTTCTACATTTATTTGTACTGTATATTGGTTTATCATGGGTGTGTATATAACGTGTGTATATATATATATATATACTGTATATATCTCTCTCTCTCTTTCTCTCTGTCTCTCTGTATATATATACAGTATATATATATAGTTGCATGATGAAGCCACAGTACAAATTCATGGGTGAAGGGTGGGTATCGTTCCTGTGTGGCTTAACCCCTTAATTACCTTTGCGGTGATTATCTGATAAGGTGTTTAAGGGTTTAATTGATATCTGAATGTAATTGCAATGTATTGGCTTTGTATTTGCTATGTATGTTGTGGACAAGACGACGAAGGATCTTGTGCTGCAACAGGACACTTCGTTCATTGAATGAGTTCAGTAGTACTTTTTTTTTGGTATTGCTATTATGTTTTTTAATAATGGTGCAATTAATCTATTATCCATATCTGGTAATAGTTATTTTGCACATATTGTACTGTAGGCTGTGTGGATGCGGGGTGTGTGTATGTATTTGGTGAAATTGTATAATGAGCCAGTGTTTATTATTATTGTTTTAACATTCAGGTTTGATTACCAGATGGTTCTAGACGTGGGTCGGCCTATGAGAACAACCTTACGGGTAATCTCCACTCATTCTCTTCTCGGGGTATCCCTAGGGTAATCGAAGGCTGGTAGATGTTCCACAGGGTGACACATGCGGGGATGATGATGTGTGGTCCCTACTTTCAATGCGCGTGGCCACCCGCGAGACACCTATTACCTTGCCTGGGAATGAGATGTGGTGGGTCTCCCTCCACTGTCTTTGTTGGGGGCATCCGCCTGCCCTTAGGTGCGGGATGAATGACTGTGTGGTCCCACTCTGATGGGGGCACCTGTCGGACCTGTCATGAACCTCAGTCCACGTGAGTTCCCCAGACCCTGAGGGAACCACCCGGTGCCCCGGCGACACCGTTGGGTTTGACACACGGAGGCCCGACATCCTTGGGGCCTACCGTGGGGACCGCATTGTGGCCCACGGAGTGACCCCAAGGGGGACACCTGGTGCCAGGGTGTTGGCAGGCATCCACCCAGCCGGTGTGAACGCGACCCTTTCCAGAACACTGTGTATAAGGGCTGCTGGTGAACTGTAGGTCTTTGTTTCAAGTTTGTGCACTGCTCAGCCCTACCGGGGGACTAGCTGTGGCAAATTGCGTTATGACTCCCTGTATGAAAATGGTATAAAAGCTTGATACTTTAATGGGGGGGGACACTGCAACGCAACAGGGGGTGGGTAATGTTAATTTAGATAATATATGTCTGTTGATTTGGGGGTCATTGGTGACTGGTTGTTAGTGTGGGCCAACTGCGGTGTGGGGTGTTTCCCCAACGGGAAAGTGGGGGTAGAGCCTCGCCTTGATGGTAAGCTGACTGGGTGGTTAGCCTCACGTGGGGGCGGTCAGTGTGGCGAGGGTATGTAGCCCATCCTGAGTAGGTCTGGTTGTAGAAGGTTGAGGGTCTTAACCCTTTTTCATTGACGTGGCTCGTGCTGATATGAATCAACCAACGCCTGGTGAATTAAGGGTTGGGTCGATTACAACTAGCTACAGAACAGCCCCCTCCCCCCCCCTCCCTTTTTGACAGGATCCCTTTTCGTTGGACCTATGGTCCCGTTCTTCCTTCCACCCCTACGCGGCCTGTGCGTGCCGTTTCCCCTTTTGTGGGGGGGTGTCGGTTCAGTTCCTTTTTTGTCCTTCGCCCCCCCGTCGTCGTCACTACCCATGGGTGGTCGATTGATTATGAATTCGATTATCCCCTATTTCAGAAATTTTAATGGACTCTCCAGTGGCCGGAATCCCAATTCATCGCCGTCTCTTCCCGGATCATTTATTGAAATTTACCTATCACTTCCTTCCCAAACTGTCTGTTTTAGTTAGCCTGGGGTCTAACGCGTGGCTTTTCCCGACCCTGCACCCACTCGACTCCGCGGACGTGTCCCATATCTCCCACTTCCGCCCTTCGAGGAGGCATTGACTTGTTACCCCCTAAGGGGGGGGGGTCGACCTCCGTTCCCCCAAAAGAGTGGCTGGCCGGTCACTGTTACTTCGGGAACGTATCCAAACACGCACCCAACAGGCGCGAGCTAGAGTCAGAGCAAGAGAAACGACGGCCGGCCCCCGACCGGCCTGGAGCAAGTGTTTGATGGAGCAACAAGACTAGGTATTTTTATTTGCTTTATGTAATATCATGTTGAGGGATAAAGAGAGAGAAGAATTATATCTGACAGAGTCAAAGGTCCATAGTCCACCATAAGTAAGTACTTCCCGCCTACCAAACGCCTGGCATCGAGATGTGTATCCCGACCGCGGTGCCCGCGAACTCATCCTGCCGTAGCCCGTGCCCCGCTAGTAAGTCAAACGGCCCGGGAGAGGAAAGGGGGCTACCGGATGAGTGGAGGGATACAACCAAGTAATACCATTGGAAGTCAGCGAGACTATCTGGAACTGCCCTAGAGACGACGTTCACCTCCGGCGAACTAACGGCTAAAGGGTTCGACGTATTGGGAAGGGGGTTCTTTCACCGTCTAAACCGGCGCTAAAAAACCCACCCGCGCGATGAACCTCCGCCCCCAAACAACATTAACTTTTGGATGTTTTACATTTTTGTCTCTGTTTTTGCAAGAAGCGAGGGGCATGGCCAGGGATTGGGTCGGGGGTAGAACTGTATGTTGTCGGGCGTGGGTGTTGGGTTTAGCCTCTCCCAGTATTGGCACATTTGTGTCCCCCCCCTCTCCCACATCTTACATTATCACTGCACTGACAAAGCAATGCAGGAGGGAGATTTTACTGTAACAGAAACATCTCTTCTCTCCTTTCAGTGTAATTGTTGTTTTACAGACCTCCCCCCTCCCTCCCTAAGTTCTTTTTTTCTGTTAATCTCTTCTGTCCTTTCCAGTGTAAATCTATTTCTTATCCCATCAGAAACATTGGGGGAGGGGCTTTTGACATCTTCTCCTGGCCTTCCAGCGTAATCTCTGTTCTCACAGCACATGCATAGGGGTGGATGGGGGTTTTTCAAACTGACGAGTTACACTGTAAGGCGAGGGCGCGCATACTAGTCTACATGGGAGTACTGTGTAGCCTTCGGTTTATCGATGTTTATGTTGATTATATTGCAATGCTGTGTAACTACACGGTAAAGGTTTCCTTTTTACAATTAGATAGATGTAATTCCCCCCTTGGTATTTGTTATAGGTCTACGCTTTGCCCGTTTTAAAAAATTGTGTTTTCTGTTGTGGTACTTACTGTCACACTATTCCTTAGATATTTTGTCTTGTGTGACTTTAGAATTGAGTTATAAAAAATCCCGTCCTCGCTCAGTTATATCTGTAGGACAAGTACATGATTTTTAATAACCAATTTCTCTCCTACATAACTATTTTGTCAATATTGAGAATGTTCCTTCGGTGTTAGTAATAGTCGTATAATACCGGTTGCTATATTATATAACTCGTATATTACCTAAATCTATCCTTAAGATCATATCATCACCTATACGTTCATACTTTAACTAACTATTACTCTAATATATATAATCTACTCACAATATATATCTTTATATATATAGTCTTATACTATAATAGTATATTAATTAAATATTATATTACCTCCATATTAATATATATTATCTACTATATACTTAAATTTATATATTACCCATTATACATATTATATCATTCCTATATATTTACAATATAACTTATATGAATATAATTCAAGAACAACACACAAAATACAAAGGAGCGCCTACAAAAACAACCTGCTAACTGTGTCGGGATGTCATGCTATCTCAGTGTTGACATAACACCACCTGGGGTGGCCAGGGGTGGTCATAATTAAAAAAAAGATCCTTATGTTTATAAGATATGCATATATAAAAAAAAAAACTTTAAGAAAATGCTATCTAAAAATTGAAAAATACTAAAAAAAAAATCATACAAGAATTTTGAATGATATTAAACAACTTATGTGATGACCAAAAAGAACCTTAAAAAAACATATAAGTCCCGTTCAAAAAGTGCATCCAGGAATGCAGCCCCGTTGAAACGTGATCACAACTCCCTTGAAAAATACCTATGAGAGAAAAAGAGAAAAAAACAGGCACACCTAGTGCATTAAATTACAAAGCAAACATGTTTATGGAAACATTAAAAGACAATGCCCACTCACAAATCAGAAGATAATAAGAGCATTCATCGATTGGCCCCTCAATAACCACTAGGCAGCGTCTCAATCAGCAAATTGAGTCTTTCTCTACACACATGTTGCGACAGTCTCCTTCGCCGGAATGACGTCCTCCCGGCGTGTGTCCCGCAACAGAGTGTATGTGTCCCTCCAGGAAACAATGAACGTGTCTGCTTCGTTCATTGCTGTTGTAGCCACCAGATATAGTGAAATCCTGCCAGCTCCTTCTTTGTATGCGTGTGCCGCTTCGTCAATGTTGCCTCCACAATATGCTGTGCAGGTGGGAAAGTGCCCTCCTCCGTCTCAGCCGGCCCTACTCGTTTCGTCATCAAGATGACTTCATCAGGGATACCCTGGGTGGGTACAACGAGCAAGAACGAAGGCAAGACACAGTCCTTGTTTCCTGGAGGGAGTTTTAGTTCCTGTTTGCGGGCCACACGCCGGGAGGACGTCATTTTCCGGGCGAAGGAGACTGCTGCACGCTGCTGTGTGTAGGAGAAGACTCCATTGCTGATTTGGACGCTGCCAGTGGCTATGAGGGCCAACTCCATAAATGCCTCGTTATTATCTTCTGATTTGTGGTGGGCATTTGTCTTTTTTAATGTTCCATAAAAATGTGTGTTTTTACACTTTAATGTGCGACGAGGTGTGCGCCTGGTTTTTTTCTCTTTTTCTCTCAATTATATATATATATCTATCTATCTATCTATCGTATATATATATATATATCGATAGGTATATATGCGTGTGATTGTATATATAGTATATACAGGGGGTGGGTAATGTATTTAATAAATATAATGCTGTTTATTGTGGGTCATTGTACTGTTTTTATTGTGGGTACTGGGGGTGGGGTGTTTCCCCAACGGTATGTGGGTAGGCCTCCCTTGTGGGTACTGACTGGGTGGTTAGGCCTCACGGTGGGGGGGGGGGGTTAGTGTGGGAGGGTATGTAGGCATCCCGAGTGGTGGATGAGGGTGGGTTAACCCCTTCATGACTGTAGCGGTTAATAACCGCTATGGTGATTAAGGGGTTAGGGGACATTACTTTGGATGTTTTAATTTTTGTCTCTGTTTTGCAGAAGCGGAGGGGCCATGGCCAGGATGGGGGGGGGTAACGGTATGTGGGTAGGGGGTGAGGGTGGTTAGACCTCACAGTATGTATGCACATTGGGTCCCCCCCCCCTCCCCACATTTACATACACTGCACTGACAGCAATGCAGGGAGGGAGATTTACTGTAACAGAAACATCTCTCTGCCTTCAGTGTAATCTGTTTAAAGACCCCTCCCCCCTCCCTAATGTTTCTGTTAAATCTCTCTGCCTTCAGTGTAATCTGTTTAACAGAAACATTAGGGGGGAGGGGGCTTTACATCTCTCTGCCTTCAGTGTAATCTGTTTAACAGAAACATTAGGGGGGAGGGGGCTTTAAACAGATTACACTGAAGGCAGGGAGATACAGGGGATGTACTGTATTGTTCATCATGTATTTTGTTTATTGCAATGCTGTGTATAATGTGTAAGGTTTTTTACAATTAGATAGATGTAATCCTTGGTATTGTAAGGGTTAGCTTTGGTTTTAAATTGTGTTTTCTGGTTGGTACTTACAGTATATATTGATTTTTGTTTACTTGATTGGTTAAAATAGTTGACTTGTTTGGAAGTGTTTGTATTTACTGGTACAGCAGCTTGCAATTATATTGTTAACATTCATTTGCAGAATGTATATGGTGCATAGATTTTATGCATCATTTATACAATGTAAATGAAATATACTGTGTGTATTGGAATGTTATGTTTTATATTGTAAGATCAGTTAGGATTATTAAATGGATTATTATTATTGTCTGTATAGAGAAGCGTTATTTGTAGGACAGTATGATTTTGATAACCATTCTACAGTACATGTATTTGTATATTGGTTCATCATGTGTGTGTATATACTGTGTGTATATATATACTGTATCTATCTATCTATCTATCTATCTATCTATCTATCTATTATTTACTGTATCTCTTCTATCTATCGATCATCTACCGTATAATATATATCTATCTCTCTAATCTGAGACTCTCGTTATAGATCTCCCCCGTGATATACTGTATCTGGCTAGGGCTTAGTATTATATTCTTCCTGTATATATATACAGTATATAATACAGTTATAGATTTATTTTCCTCAGTATTTATGTATTATTTAGATTATTTATTAATGTGGGGCTGCTGTGCGGAATTTTTTTTATTGGGGCGGTTGGGGTAGCGGGGGTAGACCCCCGGGCCGCCCAGGTTGTTGGCCCTTGTGTGAGTTTAGGACTTGTGCAGCAGCAGCACAATTAAAAATAAATCTAACTAAAATAAAATACTAAATGACAATAAATAAATACATTCAAATACATTTTTATAATAGTGTAGATGTCAGAGGGTCCTCCGAGAGCTGCACAACACGCGTTGGTTTCAGGTCTGAGGACCCCCTGCTCACCGAGATACAGCCCCCTTTAGGGGGGTTCCGTTCCCTTGCTCTGCTTGGTTACAGGCCGCGATCACGTGTCGGGCCCTTTAAACAAGCAGAGGGCTACCGGCACCTCATAAAGGGGGCTGATCTAGGGGACAGGGGGTCCCCAGACCGGAAACCACGCGGTTCAGCTCCGGAGGACCTCTGCCACATCCACACTAATCAATATAAAAATGTATTCAAATGTATTTATTGTCATGTATTTATTAGATTATTATTTATTTTTGGAGGTAGGCATGCTGTGTGTGAGTTTTGATTGTGGGTAAGCCGTGGGGGGGGGTTGAATGGGTATTAGCCCAAACGGTGCTTGTTAGGGCTTGCGGGGGTAGGGGAGGGCTTAACCCCTTCATGACCATAGCGGTCATTAAATGCTACGGTCGGAAGGGGTTTAAGTGCAGTGCCAGCAACCCCCCCGCAAGTCCTAAACTCACACCAAGGGCCAAATACCCCCTCACCCATCCCCGTACCACACAATAAAGCGGGCACGGTGGGTTAACCCTTCATTGCTTAGCGGCTATCCGCCTATGGTAATGAAGCAGCATTCTGAATTTGTAATATATTGAGAAGGAGCAGGGGGGGTCCTGAGATTAATTTTGGCTCCTGGAAACCCTGCTCACTGTACAATATTATAAAATACAGAAATGCTGCTTCTTTACCCATAGCGCTAGCCGCTAAGGTAAAAAGACACGGGGGGAGGTTTTTTGGGGTTTAATTTATATATGTTTTTTATTATAGTGTAATGTGCAGAGGGTCTCCGAGCAGAACGCGTTGGTTCAGGTGCATGGGGACCACACTGCCCCCGAGATACAGGCCCCTTTAGGGGGTGTCGGTATCCCTCTGCTCTGCTGGTTACAGGCCGCGATACAGTGATCGGGCCCTTTAAACCAAGCATAGGGATACCGGCACCTCATAAAGGGGGCTGTCTCGGGGAGCGGGGCGTCAGATCTGAAACCAGAGCGGTTCAGCTCCGGAGACCCCCTGCACATCTACACTATCAATAAAAATGTATTTCAAAATGGTATTTATTGTCATTATTTATTTAGATTTATTTTTATTTTTTTTTGGCGGCTGCTTGTGTGTGAGTTTTTTTTTCTGTGGGTAGCGGGGGGGGTGAATGGGGTATTAGCCCCACAGGTGGTTAGGTTTAGGCTTGCGGGGGGGGGAGCGGGAGGGCTTAACCCTTCATGACCGTAGCGGTATTAAATGACTACGGTCGTGTGAAGGGGTTAAGTGCACCCGAACCCCCCCGCAAGTCTAACTCACACCAAGGGCCAAATACCCCCACTCACCCATCCCGACTGCCCCACATAAAGTGGGCACGGTGGGTTAACCCCTTCATTGCCTTAGCGGCTATCCGCTATGGTAATGAAGCAGCGTTTCTGTATTTTTAATAAATTGAGCAGGAGCAGGGGGGGTCCTGAGCATTAATTTCTGGTCAGGGAACCCCTGCTCACTGTACAATATTATTAAAATACAGAAATGCTGCTTCTTTACCATAGGCATAGCCGCTAAGGTAAAGAACGAAGTGTTTATTATAATGTGTTTTTATTGATCTGCTACATGTGCAGAGGGTCTCCGGAGCAGAAACACGCACTGGTTCAGGTCTGGGGACCCCCTGCTGCCCGAGATACAGGTCCCTTAGGGGGTGCCGGTATCCCTCTGCTGCTGCTGGTTTACAGGCCCGATCAACGTGATCGGGACCTTTAAACCAAGCAGAGGGATACCGGCACCTCATAAAGGGGGCTGTATCTCGGGGAACAGGGGGTCCCCCCGAACTGAAACAAGCGGTTCAGCTCGGAGGACCCCCTGCCACATTACACTATCAATAAAAATGTATTTAAAATAATTTTTAATGTGCGCGATGTTGCGCAGAGAGAGAGCAGCAGGATCTCTCTCTGCTGCAAACACATCTGCCCCCGCCGCCCATACAGTAGTATCATTTATGTATGTGCAATATACAGTACTTATGTGTACAGTCATGTATGTTAGGGGTTATAGGGTAGTTGTTACTACAGTATATATATATATACAGTATATATACTGCATTACAATCATTATAGGGGACGGCTTCAAAGAGAACAGCTCGCAAGCGCCACCATGTGTTTTACACGGCATTGCAGTATTGCACCTAGCCGGAAAAAATGCATTAAATCCCTGACGGGAAAATAACGCAATGCACTCTGGCAGAAAACGATCAGAAACCGATGAATCACCCGGGTATACCGAATTCGCGGGGACTAGCACGAGCGAGAATAAAGTGTGTCGCCACTGTACTTTGATAGTGACCCTGCAGAGTTAATCCTTCTGGGCACAGCTTCAGGGAGAGAATACCCGTACTCCTTAAGAGGAGTTGTGCCAGCCATGTAAGGACCCTGGCTGCCATCTCCTCTGCGCCGGGATCATATGTTACCCAATGGTGATATGGCCATATTTGGTCATCACATGATAAAGGGGCTGGACAGGATAGGGGCAACATTTTTGTCCAGCCCCCCTGGATGATGTTTGTAGTGACCAATAGGCATATAGTGAGTAACTTAGAAAGATTTAACATAGGGGAATGCATTGTTTGGTTTAAATCCAATTTTGTGCTTTTCTGTGGATATTGTCTATATAAGTGACAATTGTCACTTGAATGTCATTTATCAAACTTCCGGGGGGGGTAACGGTATGTGGGTAGGGGGTGAGGGTGGTTAGACCTCACAGTATGCACATTGGGTCCCCCCCACCCCACATTTACATACACTGCACTGACAGCAATGCAGGGAGGGAGATTTACTGTAACAGAAACATCTCTCTGCCTTCAGTGTAATCTGTTTAAAGACCCCTCCCTAATGTTTCTGTTAAATCTCTCTGCCTTCAGTGTAATCTGTTTAACAGAAACATTAGGGGGGAGGGGGCTTTACATCTCTCTGCCTTCAGTGTAATCTGTTTAACAGAAACATTAGGGGGGAGGGGGCTTTAAACAGATTACACTGAAGGCAGGGAGATACAGGGGATGTACTGTATTGTTCATCATGTATTTTGTTTATTGCAATGCTATGTATAATGTATAAGGTTTTTTACAATTAGATAGATGTAATCCTTGGTATTGTAAGGGTTAGCTTTGGTTTTAAATTGTGTTTTCTGGTTGGTACTTACAGTATATATTGATTTTTGTTTACTTGATTGGTTAAAATAGTTGACTTGTTTGGAAGTGTTTGTATTTACTGGTACAGTAGCTTGCAATTATATTGTTAACATTCATTTGCAGAATGTATATGGTGCATAGATTTTATGCATCATTTATACAATGTAAATGCAATGTACTGTGTGGATTGGAATGTTATGTTTTATATTGTAAGATCAGTTAGGATTATTAAATGGATTATTATTATTGTCTGTATAGAGAAGTGTTATTTGTAGGACAGTATGATTTTGATAACCATTCTACAGTACATGTATTTGTATATTGGTTCATCATGTTGTGTATATACTGTGTGTATATATATACTGTATATATCTATATATATA
>WSYH01001025.1:7500-14428 GCA_036426205.1 Ascaphus truei | reverse complement strand
GGGGGGGGGGGTTAGTGTGGGAGGGTATGTGGGCATCCCGAGTGGTGGGTGAGGGTGGGTTAACCCCTTCATGACTGTAGCGGTTAATAACCGCTATGGTGATTAAGGGGTTAGGGGACATTACTTTGAAAGTGTTAATTGTTTTCTCTGTTTTACAGCAGCAGCAGCGGAGGTTGCCATGGGTAGTGGGTAGCGTATTGAATTTATTTATTGGTTATTATGCCTTAACCCCTTCATTACCTTAGCGGCAATACGCTAAGGTAATGAAGCAGCATTTCTGTACTTTTAATAATATTGAGCAGGAGCAGGGGTCCCCTGAGTTTAGATTTCTGGCTCAGGGAACCCCCTGCTCACTGTACAATATTATTAAAAATACAGAAATGCTGCTTCATTACCATAGCGGATAGCCACTAAGGCAATGAATGATTCTTTAATGATGTGTGTGTGTTTTATTCAAAGTGTAGTTGTGCAGAGGGTCTCCATAGCAGAACCGCTATGATTTTAGGTCTGGGGACCCCCTGCTCCCCGAGATACAGGCCCCTTTAGGGGGTGCCGGTATCCCTCTCCTTGGTTTAACAGGCCGCGCTCACGTGATCGGGGCCTTTAACGCAGAAGGATACCGGCACCTCATAAAGGGGTCTGTATCTCGGGAGGCAGGGGGTCCCCCGACCTGAAACCAGTGCGGTTCAGCTCCCGGGACCCCTGCACATCTACACTATCAATAAAAATGTATTTCAAATGTATTTATTGTCATTTATTTATTTAGATTTATTTATTTATTTTTTGGCGGCTGTTGTGTGTGAGTTTTTTTTATTGTGGGTAGCGGGGGTGGATGAATGGGGTATTAGCCCCAACGGTGCTTGTTTAGGGCTTGCGGGGGGTAGCGGGAGGGCTTAACCCCTTCATGACCGTAGCGGTATTAACTGCTATGGTCGTGAAGGGGTTAAGTGCAAACGCAACCCCCCCGCAAGTCCTAAACTCACACCAAGGGCCAAATACCCCCCTCACCCATCCCCGCTACCCACAATAAAGCGGGCACGGTGGGTTAACCCCTTCATTGCCTTAGCGGCTATCCGCTATGGTAATGAAGCAGCATTTCTGTATTTTTAATAATATTGAGCTGGAGCAGGGGAGGTCCCTAAGCATTAATTTCTGGCTCAGGGAACCCCCTGCTCACTGTACAATATTATTAAGACAATACGAATGTTGCTTTCTTATCTTTACATAGCGCATAGGCCGTTAGGTAGAACTAGTGTTTATTTATACTGTATACTGTAAGTGTTTTAATTGTAAAGTGTAGATGTGCAGGGGTCCCGGAGGCTGAACCGCACTGGTTTAGGTCTGGGCACCCCCGCTCCCGAGATACAGCCCCTATTAGGGGGTGCGGTAATCCTCCCTCTGCGTCTACTGCTTGGTTTCACAGGTGCCGCGGTCTACATAACGGGCCATTAACACTATTAAATAACGCAAAGAGTGAATAACCGTCACCACTAATTCGCCAAATCCCCTCCAACAACCTGTCATAAAAGGGGCCTGTTCTCCACATCGGGTAGGACCAAGTGGGTCCCAACCACCCCCCCGACCTGAACCAGTGCTGTTTCAAGTCCTACCCCCCTGAATATCCCCTTCACATGTACACTATCATATAAACATTATTATCAACAAATTGTATTTATTATTTAATTTATCATTTATTGCTTTCTTTTCCTTATCTCTCTCTTTCTTTACGCCTCTTCTCTTTCTCCTCTTTTCTCTCTCCTTTCTTCTTTTTTGGCGGCTGCTGTGGTGGTTTTTTTTTTTATTGTGGGTAGCGGGGTGGGTGAATGGGGTATTAGCCCCCCAGGTGCTTGTTTAGGGCTTGCGGGGGGTAGCGGGGAGGGCTTAACCCCTTCATGACCGTAGCGGTATTAACTGCTACGGTCGTGAAGGGGTTAAGTGCAACCCCGCAAATCCCCCTACCCCCCAAGTCCTAAACTCCACACCAAGTGCCAATAACCCCCCCTCACCCATCCCCGCCACCCAAATAACTTGGGCACGGTGGGTTAACCCCTTCATTGCCTTAGCGGCTTATCCGCTATGGTAATGAAGCAGCATTTCTGTATTTTTAATAATATTGAGCAGGAGCAGGGGGGGTCCCTGAGCATTAATTTCTGGCTCAGGGAACCCCCTGCTCACTGTACAATATTATTAAAATACAGAAATGCTGCTTCTTTACCATAGCGCATAGCCGCTAAGGTAAAGAACGAGTGTTTATTTATATATGTGTTTTATTTATACTGTACATGTGCAGAGGGTCTCCGGAGCAGAACCGCACTGGTTTCAGGTCTGGGGACCCCCTGCTCCCCGAGATACAGGTCCCTTTAGGGGGTGCCGGTATCCCTCTGCTCTGCTTGGTTTACAGGCCACGATCACGTGATCGGGACCTTTAAACCAAGCAGAGGGATACCGGCACCTCATAAAGGGACTGTATCTCGGGGAGCAGGGGGTCCCCCGACCTGAAATCAGTGCGGTTCAGCTCCGGAGACCCCCTGCACATCTACACTATCAATAAAAATGTATTTAAAATAATTTTTAATGTGCCGATGTTTGCGCAGAGAGAGAGCAGCGGATCTCTCTCTGCTGCAAACACATCTCGCCCCCGCCGCCCATACAGTAGTATCATTTATGTATGTGCATATACAGTACTGTATGTGTACAGTACTGTATGTTAGGGGTTATAGGGTAGTTGTTATACAGTATATATATATATACAGTATATATACTGCATTACAATTCATTATAGGGGACGGCTTCAAAGAGAACAGCTCGCAAGCGCCACCATGTGTTTTTACACGGCATTGCAGTATTGCACCTAGCCGGAATAAAATGCTTAAATCCCTGCCGGGAAAATAACGCAATGCACTCTGGCAGAAAACGATCAGAAACCTGAATACACCCGGGTATACCCGAATTCGCGGGACTAGCCGAGCGAGAATAAAGTGTGTCGCCACTGTACAGGAGCATTTATACTAAGAAATATTATATTATATGCTATTACCCTTACTAACCTGCTTGTTGCTGTGACACACTGTCTTTGTACTATTAAATGAGACAGGGAACTACAATCTGCCAACACCCACCTAGTGCTACATAGTATAAGGGAGAAGCATATGCATATTGTATGATATGTAGAGCCAGTTCATCCATTAGGCCACCTTGGTGGTCGCCTAGGGTGGCAAAATTTGGGGGTGGCAGCCGCTAGTTTGCTAAGTGAGGAGATTTTCCCAATTTCCCAGAGCAGGGAGAGAGCAGGGCTGTTGCTAGGTGGCTGGGCAGTTTCCTCCATCCTGATTGACTGCTGCTGGGTAATGAGGGAGGAAGAGAGATAGGGGAAAAGAATGGCAGAGAGGGGTTGGGGGAGAAAATGGCAGAGAGGTGGGGAAGAGAATGACAGACAGAGGGGGTGGGAAGAGAATGACAGAGAGAGGGGAGGAAATATGGTGACAGAGATAAGGGGTGTGAGAATGACAGAGAGAGGAGGGGGAGAGAAGCGTAAGGTTCGCCTATGGTGCCAAATTCCCTTGCACGGCCCTGCTAATATGAGAGGTTGGTCATATAATATACTGTTATTCAAGGCACGTCCACTATCAACCGAAATCCACTAATATTCATACTGTTCAGTCTAAATTTCTCAAAACACTTATTTCACTAAATCCATTTAAACAAAAAGAGAAATAAATGAAGCATACTGTAACATGCTACACAATAGCCAAAGGAAAAATAATTACAGTGGGATACTGTATATACAATAAAGATTGATTAAGTTTGTTCTTTGCAATCTTGTGTTGTGCAGGTACTCTCTGTGTAATGAAGTATCTCAAGGTTAATCTTCTTGCACTGTTTGTCCACCTATAGTCTAATAGCTTATAGTAATGGAAAAAATACATCTATCAATGCTTTATTTAGAAAATCGAACATATCAACTGTACTTTAAATTTGCTAATTGAGATAAAATAATTATCTCTCTATACAGTACATCTCAGTCTACCTGACTGTCAGTGTATATATACATCTAAAACTATTTAAGTAATTTTTGCTAACCACATCAACAATATGTTTGACATTCAATTTGTATTTTCTTTCCTGCAAAAGCTAATATCTTTGTAAAGATTAAGAAATAATCATCTGTAAAAGGAAAAATGCACAGAACATTGTTAAACCTGGAAACTATTGCTATAAATATGCTTTTTCTAAAATAAATGACTGTGTGACACAGAGACACAGAGACACAGAGACACAGAGACACAGAGACACAGAGATCTGTTTTAGTATTGCTATGCCTGTATGAGGAAAATCTTTCAGTATATGAATTTTGC
The DNA here is from genome assembly GCA_036426205.1 of Ascaphus truei. Taxonomy (NCBI): domain Eukaryota; kingdom Metazoa; phylum Chordata; class Amphibia; order Anura; family Ascaphidae; genus Ascaphus; species Ascaphus truei. The sequence goes on along the minus strand of WSYH01001025.1, from coordinate 10,073 downwards.
TCCTTGATTATGTGTTAAACAGTCATTTGTAGGGGGGATTTTATATGCAGGAAAGCAATGATATTTGTATTGTTGATCAGCAAGAGTTTAATTGTGTGAGAAGAGGAGGGAGCTGAGAAATTATGCATTTTGTAAATGGTAACAAACTGCAAGGAAATGTTGAAACGTGAAAGATGCGAAAATTCAGAGCACACAGAGAAAAACAGAGAAACTGTGGAGATGACAGAAATAATAAAAAAAATTGCTTTGTTTAAAATAACATTTTCTTTGCGAAGATCTGTATGAGGTTACAAGAGCTGATAGGACTATTTGTAAAATTTCCCAATGCCACATTTATATTCAGTTCGTGTTAATGCAGATTTTGCAAAGCTATTATTTAACTAAACCGCGCAAGCTGTATAAACTACAGATATTAAATTATGGAAACTAAAGGTAAATGGAACTAAGCTTTCTGGATAGTAAATGTTGTTTGTGAAAAATTATGAGAAATCTCAGAATTTGAAGTAGCAACAGATAAGTGTACATTTCTTCATTAGATCAGTGAGGCGTACCTTATTGACATTCTGTCTATAGTGTTCAGTAGCTCACGGTTAATCATTGTAACCATGGAAACACAGCATCTATGTAGTTCTACTAGTGACAACATAACTCCATACAGAGTAACTGCTGTGAAAAAAGGCAGAAAAATATAAATTCCTTGGTACTTGTTTATATTGAGATGCAGAGAACAATGTCTGCTTTAGTGAATTGCAAAATTATATCTCATTCTACTGACTGCTATTTTAAGGCATGCTTTCTACAAATCAAGAAACTTTCAAAAAACACATTAGGGTGCCCTTATGATATTTCATCAACAGCATAAGTACCAGCATTCAAGGGGCCCATGTGATGGTGAAGGGGTACCCAGGCCAATAATAAAGGTATTATTCCCGGCTGGGTGCCCCTGAGCCATATGGGGGAATTGTGATTGTCAGCTCTTCAACCCAATCATGGCATGTAACTGCATTTGTAATAAAGATGTATGTGTATTTTTATTGTTCCAGGAGTGCCAACCAGCGAGATGTGCAATACTTGAGTTTCAGGGGTGATTTTACAGTAAAATTTTGTCAGGGTGTGTTTGGGTAGAAAGGGTTACCCTGAAACATGTACTCAGGAATCCCCCCAGATTCCTCTGGACATGAGGAACACAGAACACCGGATAAAATCCTCCCTAGAAAGCAGTTTGCAGCTCACCGCCAAAGGGGAATTAATCACATTCACGGTGACCCGGTATATGCCCACAAACCCCAGAACCCAGTGTGGGGTTCAGTACATCTCTCACCAGGTATAAGGCAGCGAGAGATATGTTTTTAAATTGCAGTAATTTTCAAAAGGGGTAAAAATCCATTTGCATGGGAGACAGAGTGGCTAGTTCGCCCTCTAAGCTTCAAAGGCAATCCAGGATATGGAGGTATTAAACCATTTGTTAGCTTGCTTGGTAGGGGAAGAGAACTTAAATAAGCCACCCTGTCAAGATGTCACCCTGCCCAGACTGAGCAGCTCCAGGTAAGAGGGGCAGGGTGTCATATGCTAAGATGCAAAGGGGGCAAAGTTTGCACATGCCCAGAGCAGAATGAGAAGCCCCCTCTGCCAGGTTTGCAAAGTATTGGCAACTCCGTGATAGGGAGATGGAAATATTCCAATGGAGAGATAGGCCGCACTAGTTATGTATAGGAATGTTAACCTATAAAAACCCGTGCAGCCCATCAGGAAGAGAATCATCATGCTGTAACAGATTCACCTAAGATTCATCATGCTGTAAGAGATTCGTAACATCGTGACAAATATTCAGCTAAGCTTCAAGAGTTCGTAAAAACTAAGGTTCCAAGATCCAGTGCTACAGGAACAGATCAAAAGAAGCAGCTCTGGCAGAGTAAGCAGCAGTGGCAAGTTGCGCTGCTGACCCAGGACTGTTTCAGGCTCTTTTTGCGAGCAACTCCTGTGTGACAGTGATGGACATTTTTATTCTCCACGAAACATGGATCCAATCGGAGGAGATGTCTACCATACCTATGGGTTATAGGCAGCTCCTAGTCCCAGCCCAAAAACACAAAGGTGTAACACGATGCTGTCATTCAGGAGGAATCATAATATGGTGCAAAGAGGAGCTTAACAGCCAAATAAACCCAATGAAGAGAGGAGATACCCACTTGTGGCTACAAATAAAAGGCTCCATGTTCACCCATCTATACACTGGCGACACACTTTATTCGAGCTCGGCTAGTCCCACGAATTTGGGTATACCCGGGTGTATTGAGGTTTGTGACTGTTTTCTGCCCGAGTGCATTGAGGTATTTTCAGGCAGGGATTGAAGCATTTTATTCCCGCTGGCTGCAATACTGCACAGTATATATATATATACTGCATTACAATTCATGAATTTATGCCATCTGGTAGACACGCGAAGCATTGCAGCCTATTAAATCCTAATCATTATCATTTAACAGATCAGCCGCCCGTCAGCCAGGCATGAACCCAGGCTGGGAAGGCAAACGCAACGGGGCTTGTCAGAGGTGAGGAGTGGCGCATTCCAG
>WSYH01001025.1:0-2500 GCA_036426205.1 Ascaphus truei | reverse complement strand
AATGTCCTGGAACTCAAATCGGCATGAATTTCCACATGCCCCTGCTCTCTTTCCTCCGGAGATGCCAAAATCCTTTGACCGGGAGTTAGTACCAAACGTCCTGGTACTATTTTCGGCTTGCAAGCCGCGACCGCTACATTATATTCTCAAAAATTGGCCCAGAAAAGTGGGACAGAAAATTTCTCGCCTTGAAATTTCTGAAGACGGCTCGCTGCTATTTCTCCAAGAGCATATTTTGGTTGTTTCAAATTTACAGCTGCTGTTCTTGTGCTTAGAATCTTTCGTCCGGATTGGCTGAGGTTTTCTTATAGTATTTCAGAGTTCATTCATGAAATACTGAAGTCAATCCGAGTGTGGAAGAATCCTACAAGCCTATCAGAGCGCTGCCAGTCTATCTAAGCCGGGCAAGCATGGATTCAAGCCGGGTGGGATTTTACACCGATCCTCACAAGTGGACCATCGCAGACCACCATACATTATAGTGCATTTTCAACCCGATAAATGGTCAGATAACAGCCACTGCATCTGTTTGTTCAGGATAATTAAACATTTAGGGCAATTGTTGGGACTATTATGGACTCAGATCATGGTGATCATATCATTCTCCCTCAGGAAGTGACACTGTCACAAAACATGTAGGATTTAATTTAGCAAATTGCATATCCAGTAAAGCGGCGACTGAACCAGCCCAGTAATCCCATGTGCTAATTGGAAATCCTGCATGTCTCCTACAGGAAATACTGAAGTAACAGCAGTTGGGAGAAGTTTAGGTCTGGGAGAGCAGCGAAGAGCTCCAAGGATGCATGCTAAAGGGATACACACTTCCCTTAAAAGTGTGAATGTTTTTTAATTCATCACAAATGATTGAGTGTAACTTATAGGTTTTTAATGATTTTTTACTATTAAACAATACTATGCTATGGGCATTTTTGCGCTCTCTCTTTATTTTTTCATTTACATTGCTTCTTTTTAGTGAGATTTGGAATACCTCTGTTTGAGAGCTGCGTATGCACCTGGTAGAGAGGATGATTCCAAGTTAAGTAACTACATCTAAGGAGAACTATTATAAGAATATAAGAAAAAGTAAGGACTATAGCTACAGTATCAGGAGTTTGTTGTACAGTACAGTTGATATGCTTTTTATTTATGATTGACAAAGTTTTTAATTTTCTTTAATTAAATATAATATTATTTTTTGGTGTTTATACACTTTATCACATATTGTCACATAATTGATATAATATAATTTTTAACACTTTAAGTGCAATTAAGCGCAATATACATCCCAGTGTATACACATGTTTGGGTGTACATGTATCTTGTACAATGATAATGTGTTGATTATGACATTCTTTTTTTGAAGTGCATTTTTTTCTCCACTTCACAAACTGTACAACAACAATCTGTAGGTTTTCTTTAACATCTAGATGGCAGTGATCATTATTTACTGCGCAATAGGTTTTTGATCAGCTGTCCATGGTAGCAATGATGTCAGTATAAAACATAACGGCATTCTTGAATAAAATACATTTTTCGTTGTTTGTTTTTCAACTTTGACTGTTTTTGCTAATGAGATTGTTACATGGAAGTGTTTTTTGGTTTCTGATATTATATTAACCAAATTTATTTTCAAGTCACAATAATGTGAGAGTTGAAGTGATATTTAGGTTTTACAATTTTGTTTGGCTTCAAGACAGTGCTTGATCATTGTGACATACAGTAACCGCCTCTCTGGAAAACATTGTTGCCCGTGCCTTGACTGTTAGTTGAAACTATGCTTATTTATTTGCTCTTATAATAACCTCACAATAGTGTGAGAATTGAATAACCCATTCATTACAGTTATTAACTGAAGTTTGTGAATACTAAGACAATTTTATAACAAAATCCACACATTTATGGCGTTTTAAATGTATCTTTTCCTGTGTTTCATTCCGTTTTATGAATCTTTGCCCTTAATGGACTTTTAACATGTTAATCAATTTTTCTATAGAGAACAAAATGGGAAAACAATAAAAATAAAACTTGCTAATGCGACTAAAAGAATGCATGAATTTTGTGCAAGAGAAACGTCAGAAGAAGCTGATATAAGATGACAAAGCAATTCTTAGAGAATTCAAAACAAGAAAACTCACAAAGAAATGTGTGAGCCATCTCATTCTCGAGAATAAGCAAGGAAGAGAATGAAATCTGCTCATCAAAATGAACTCCAGGACAAACTCAAAGAGTATTCTGATTGCCACTATTTGAAGCCATGTGAGAAGGGATGGGGGAGCATAGCGTAAGGAATGGTGGAGTGTGATTGTATTATCTCTCTATGATGTTCAGTGGGGTTCTGACACCCTTGAAGTGTCCTCAGAGGGAGGTTTGTACTCCCTAGAGAAGGGTTAAGACTTATGTGGGTGAAACAAGTCTATGGATGCGAAATGAATCAATAAAAGGAAAACTTACATGGCCTTGTGTAAGTTGTATCCCATCAAGGTTTCTTTTGCAGTCTTGT
>WSYH01010051.1:0-24177 GCA_036426205.1 Ascaphus truei | reverse complement strand
CCCATTAGAAAGGGACACTGCCCCTGTAGTACCAGTGTAAGGGACACAGCCAGGACGCGGCTGCAACCTGGCATCAAGTGGTCTGGGACCAGATCACCACCTACAGATAAGAAACTATCTTCATGGTTGGACACTCCTGCTGGATACCACCCAATATGGAGGCGGACTCGTCACTGATGACGACGGCGAGGGACCAGACAGCCCCTTTGTCAACAGTCGGCGCTAACGAGTGCTGGAGTACCCGACAGGTATCATCAAGTGCACCAACTGTAGACACGTTAGTTGTGGGCAGCGCTGTCTCACACACTTGGGGAGGGAGTGCCTATTGTGGGCCGGACACTAGGACATTGGTGCCCCTGCAACCAGGTACTGTGAGGATACTGTGGGGGACTATCGGGCTACATCTTATATGGTTGGGTGTTGCATCATATGTGTGTATTCAGTTCGTACTCAGTAAATATTGTTGTATTATATTCTGGTGTGTGTATTACTATGTACATTGTCCTGTGACGGTGTTATCCAACACTGTTAGGATCCCGTGCAGGTGGAGGCGCTATCACCAGACGGATCAGGTACACCCCAGGCTTCCAGCAGCGGAGGCTCAGACCTCCTGTGAGCCACAGGTAATGCACCACACACACCGTAGCTGCCATATCTCCTAGGGGGGTGGGGGGGAGTGTGCTACATTTGGAGGTGCTGCTGAGATCTCAGACCTGGGGTGCCCTACTCAGCAGTTAAATTAGTAAAGGCCAGAACACCATGGTCGTGCCCTCTCAGTAACAGGTCCACGACTGGGTCTTAGAATATCATGTACCCCAGTGCCACGTGGTCGCAGTGGGAGGAGTCCCCATCCTTACGTCTATAAGTACCGTCTGTGACCACGCAAGAACCTCCCAGGGTCTGGCCAGTGCCAGAATCCTAGGACGTAAACATGATGCCGATTTCCAATCTAGTACCGTACTACTGGTCACCGACCACAAGAGATGCCTGGAAGATGCCCCTCAGGCCCTAAACCAATCTGAGGTCCTGCCAGAGGTTAACCCACTAATATACCCCGGGCTGTCACCTCCCATGGCCGCGTCCACCCCGGGGCCCTCCTCGGGGTCCCTATTATGCTGAAGCATCAACCTCTCCCTACAGCCCTGGGAGATGGATAGCCGCCAGTACACCAGTCTGGGCAGACTTACCCGTACCCAGGGTAACTTTCACCCCGTGTGGCTCCCGAGACACCTACCACTAGCCAGTACCTGAGCAGCCCCGTGAAAATGCATAGCCAAGACTCCATCTAACACAGTCGCCTGTCCACTGGTGTTTCTGGCTTGGGTGTGACATTACCCCAACTGGTGGACGCCATAACACAGTCCGCTCACAGTCACCAGTACCGCCGACTAAAAACCTTCTCTGAGGTGCAACCCAGAAAGGTGTCAAGGATTGGACTTCGGCTGAAGTGGATCCCAGTGGCAGGAACAGCACCTTACCGGATCAAACCACGCGGCTGATGCTGGGCAACAAGAGTTGCAATTGAGTGTGAGTGTGTTCATTGTTCATTCACTTTGTATTTGCATTGTTTATTCTTGTCCATGCTTGTTTTTTCATGTTTTGAAACTGTTACCAATAAAGACCTGTTTATATTGCTAACTCTGGTTTTGCACATACTTTGGTCTATGGGCGACGGGGAAAGGAGCCACTCACACACCACACCCATTGGGGATAGTCTGCTGAGACGTACCTGCATCACCTAAACAGGCTGACATCACCCACTGAGGGAACGAACTCACACTAGGCTGTGTAAGTTTTTTGTTTATTGTCACTCCCTTATAGGAGTTTTGCATTTACAAATCACAGTCAGCGTTGAGGGTGAAGTCTCACACAAGCCCGTGTGAGTCACTGAAACTAATTGTTCAAGTTTCATTTACTGTATATCCAGTGGTAATCCACTAACACCACCCCCTACACATCCCCTGACTCCTCCGCCCTCTACCCCCCCTCCCCTATACACATTGATGTATGCACTAATACTGTGTTTTATTCTGTTTTATTCCAATCTACTCCATCTTTTATTCAACTCCACTCTGTTCCACCAACGTCGTGAGGTCCATGAGTTTGCGCTGACCATCTTCATACTTCCATTGCAACAATAAGAAGGACTCGGGGTTTCCTTCTTCAAGGTCAAGCAGCAACTAGAAACCACCAAAAGGGCCAGTATACATTTTTATACTCTTTTACACCACCACACAATTTTTTATATATATATTTTTTATTTTTTAATATATCTTAGGCGTTGAAACATTTTATAGCCACACATTCCAGGGAGCGCCCCAGTTCAAACATCAACCTATAAATATAGATAGATAGATAGACATATATACAGATATATATGTAGGTATGCTTATATTGGGAAGAAAGTTTAAGTAGCAGAGGAAATATAGATAAGCACTGTAACCTACGACACGCCTACTGCTGCGGCCGAGTTTATTCGAGCTTTTGCCCGTTCTCGGCCGCAGCAGTAACCTGGCGCGCGCCGGAGTGTGCCGGGCGCGTGCCGAAGCCTCGGAGGAGAGGCCTGCCGATCGGGGCTTCCCCCTCTCCTCACCGGGTCCCCCGGAACGTCCCGCCGCCGTCCTCACATCCGCGCGACACCAGGGCTCCCCGAGCACGCGTACAGGCGGCACAGGCACCCGATGACGCGTGACCGCGCATCGGTGATACGCGGCACGCTGAGGGAGTGCGGCTCGCAAGCCGGGACATATCCCGGCTTGCGGAATGAGCCGTACTCGAATAAAGTGTGCCGCCTGTGTAGTACAGTAACATTTGTCACCTGGTGGAAATGGAGCCGAATAAATTCCGATATCTCTGTCCCCTGGCAAACCCTCCATGACGACAGGAATCAATGCAAAGATAGACTTACCTAGTAAATGGCCATACAGAGAGTCATAGTGCTCCAAAATCCCTGTGACAAGAACTCTGTTTTCCTCTTCATTGAACTGAGGATTATGTGGCCGCTCCACACGTTTCCTCCGAACACGTGCAGGCCCAGAGCTTGGCTGCTGCTGACTGGACTCTCCTTCTTCCAATGGAAGAGACTCCAAAAGCGGGCCACCACCAACCACCCCACCATCAGACGCACCAGCAGCAGACACCCCACCAGCACCAGCACCAGACACCACAGCAGCACCAGCAACAGAGCCACCAGCAGCACTCGCACTCCCAGCAACACCAGTCACACTCGCAGCAACAGCACTCCCCTGAATCCTACGTTCACTCAGACGCGTACTCACACGACTACCAGTACCACTCACACCAGCATCACTCTTCCCACGCCTTGCGGCCATACCTCTAGCACTCACAAAGAACAGAAGAGAAATTTAAAGACAATCGCACAGAACACTTACAAAGTGAAAATAAGACAAAGATGTAGACAAAACAACAAAGGACAAACCTCTCACAATACACAACAACTCTCTCAGCCAATATGAAAAATGTAAATCGCCCAGCTCTGTGTGTCTCTCTCTCTCTCTCTCCCAACAACACAGAGAATGACTAAAAATACACGCTGTCTTTAAATGGGCCGCTCAATCAAAAACATGCTTGCTTCGGCAGATTCAGCAAGAAGTTTCATTGGCGAACCTAACACCACCCCACGATGCACGCCGATACACCTGTGTGTGATCGGCAAATCATCGGCCGAGTGGGACCAAATGTTTTCGGCATGATTCGGAAGGAATTCGGCACTTATTGCATACGGAGAGGGAAAATCGGCAGAATCATGTCGATAAGGTACACATGGCGAGAGGACTTTTTCGGCGCTTACTGCATAGAGCCCAATGTTTTAAAGACTGCCCATTTATCTTCAACATTTTTCCCTGCAAAAACATCATCCCAGTGTATTACTTATAGATTAGACCTCAGTTTATTAAAATCTGCCTTTTTAAAGTTTAAGGCCTTTGTTGAACCCAAGTAATCTGTTTTTTGATAATTTATTTCAAATGAGACCATGTTACAGTATGATCACGGTTACCCAAATGTTCCAGGACTTGAATATTTGTTATTACTTCTATATTGTTTGATATGACCAAATCCAATACTGCCCCTCTCCTGGTTGATTCCTCAATAATTTGGGTCATATAATTGTCTTTAAGCACCCCCAAAAACCTGTTTCCTTTTGTTGTATTCCTGACGAAGCGGCGTAAGCTGAGAAATGCGTTGAGTGACCAACACGGAGGGAGGACGTGCGGTAGCAGAGTCACAGGAACAGCCTTCACTTACCGTTACCCGACGATACCGGAGGCAGGAGCACACTGGGTAGTGACGTCACACGCCCGGGTGGTCGGGGTTGATAAGAAAGTGGAGCAGTGGAGCGGGTGGCTCCTGGCAGGACCCAGAGAGCTGGAGGCTAACAGAAAAGCAGCATCTGAGTGCCCCAGATCAATACCGTGGACTCTTATACCTACAACTCCCTCTGTTTACCATTCCCTGTGTTATTTACGCAAAGTGTGAGTATTCTGTGTAATAGCCCACTCAAACTTTGTGTCTTTTGGAATACACTATGTCTTTTTTTGTCTTGAGGATACATCCAACACCTGGGGAATAGCTATACCTGATCATTTACAGACCTGGGATCTTACAGACATATCAGCAGGAAGAAGACACATTACAACCTTTGATTTGATGAGCCTTATTTGATCTTTTCTCTAGTAAGAGGGCTGGCATATGGGCCAAGTTCAGTGTCATATCGTCATCATTTATATACACAGTGCACACTATATTGTGTTTTTCTCTATTCTGGGGTGATACTGCTCCTCATGGCTTCGGTTAACAGGTCATGTAAAGTCGCTGGTAATTGACCCCTCCCGCTGGTTGTGCATGGGTTAACACTTTCCCATCCTCTGCGTAGCATTGAAAGCCTCCTTGACAGTGACAGGGTTAACCAGGGCTATAGCTGCACAAGCTAATGCCCAGCATGATATAATGTCGTGAATATACAGTCTGGGTGCCTGAGCGGGTTATCAATTCCCAGCTTCTGCTGAACTGCACCTTAAAGCCAAGTGCCTTTTTGTCATGGGAGAGGGGAATTGGCCCAGTATTAAAGGGGTTACACCCCATTTGTCCACCCCCTGCTCTCACTTGGGAGGCCAGGGGTTAACTGGACTGCGGTCCAGTAAGGGTTTTTACCCTGCTTCAGCTGTGTATTCCCCTGTAAAGATGTATTGTTCCCATTCCAGTGTCTGCACCAACACATACACTGGGATCGATGCGGGAGGGAAAGGGTTAATAGTTAAGGAGTTATTATAGCCCTTTGTTCCATTTTCCCGCCTTTGCAGTCTCCATTTTGCAGCTGGGAGTGAATTACTGTCATGCGCTCTGGCTTGCGCCGAATGATGAACACACTTAATGAGTGTGAGTAGGCTGAACATAAGGCATATGGAGCATCATGGGACCGCTAGAGAGGTCGGGGCTCAGGGGCAAAGAAAGCAATCTTACCCCTGTCAGCTCATCCGTCCTGGGTCCTGTAGCTCCTCGGTAGCCAATCCCGCAGCGTGCATCCGGCAAGGTGAGTATGAGGAAATGAAGAGGAAAGATCCGGTGCAACAGCAAACAGCCAAATGACGTAAGATCCACAGTTGAATGCAGTAGCTTTATTGGTATGGACACACACAGGTAAAAACAGCAGGCTGCAGCACAGCCTCCTTCTTTACGCGTTTCAAGCTCTGCTGGCGCGTCGTCCTCTACTGCTGTTTTTACCTGTGTTTGTCCATACCAATAAAGCTACTGCATTCAACTGTGGATCTGATGTCATTTGGCTGTTTGCTGTTGCACCGGATATTTCCTCATCATTTTCTCCATTTTGCAGCTCCATACGATCCTATGGGGAAACTGGCGATTTGGGCCCATTTTCATCAGAAGACCTGCAGGTGGCGCCCGAGAGGAGGAGTGGCGGTTCCCCATTGTAAGTCAATGAAGCCATTAATTTCAATGGGGATTCCTCGACGCCGACCTCCAGGAACGGGTTGGCAGCCATCCAAACCGCAGACCGCAGAAGCTAATACATTGTCTAAAAAAAGAGCATTGATCACATTAGGTCAAGTTCAATCACAATTGGCGTGGGAAACTTAGGTTCTAGGGCACCCAGGAATAAAATTAGTTTTGCCCCTAGACCCTAGGAATCCCCACACTCGACCACCACGGGGTCCGAGAATTAAGGACCCCCGTAAAGGCTCGCGCTTGCCAGGAGGGTCGCGCCATTGACTCTAATGGGAGCGGAGGTCCCATTGAGTCCTATGGCGGCGCCTGCCCATGCATTTCCTATGGAGGCGCCGGCCATATTGATTCTAATGGAGGAAAGCCGGACGGAGTATGGGCAAATGTGAAAATTATGATTTCCCCATTGACTTCAATGGCGGAGTTGCTCCACTGAAAGCCTATAGCGGCAGAGCCCATTGATTTCAATGGGAGAGTAAAATGCAGAGATTTCTTTTAGCTTATAGCGGAGAATCCTGCATTAAAGTTAATAGGGGATTTTAACTTGATTCTTGTATCTCCGGTTCTGGGGGTCATGGAAGGCTGATATTTGGCCACTATGGCAAGGGTCCTCCGGCATGAGGACCTGGCAAATTTCGGCCCGCTTACACCCACAGAATGGATTATTTTAATATGTGTAGATATTAAAGAATGTATTGTATTTTTGGTCCAGGGGAAAAGCCCGGGAAGGCTAGCGCCCATATGGTATGTTAATGTTCAGGGGGGAGACAAGTGGTCTACAATAAACCCCCTGATCAAAGGCTCCCCCACCCTGCTTGTGTAGGCTAGCATAAAGGAAAGCAGAACGTGGGTACTTTATGATGTGTTGTATTTCACACCTTGGGACAAAGGTTTTCCTGTCCCAAGCAGACTTTCAGACGCCAGTCTTGTGGGAGGGGGGCTAGGGAAATAAGCCCCTGATTAGAATAATATCCACCCAGTGGGCAGGTATTACTTTGCCTCTCAAGTGAGGTGGCAAGGAGGGATTGGGTGCAGATAATTGTCCTCCAATGACTTGGTATATGAGTGTAACTCAATGCCAGGGTATAGGAGTGAAACTCCATATAAACGAGTGTAAGCTCTATGCCCAGTGTCTTTCGTGTCTTTTCGTGATGTCTTCATTCGAACCTGTATTGCTGAATGAATTGCCAATCCTGTACCCGATTGCTTCATTGTCCAACCCTTAAGTAAGTGTCCATTTCTTGTCGGTTATTTGTATCATCTTGTGTGTTCTCCTTCTTTAAGGAATAAACGATATTTATTATATCTAAGTCTTGTTCAATTCAACCCAGATATTTTGGTGTATATTATACCCTGTCGCAAGCTACCGTGATAGGCTGTATAATAAACTGGTGGCAGCGGCGGGATTGAATTGAACCTGTATTACAGTTTACTGCAGGACTCTGTAATACAGTTGGAACTCGGGTGAATCGCGAGTTCCTAAGGCTTAAGATATTGAACACACAGTGTACAACATATAACACGAGATATGGCACCACATCACTGTTCCCCTACTTGTGAGAAGCATTGCCTCCAGAACGCAAATGCCGGCCATCCGTGTGACTGGACCCGGGCACCGAGACCGGAGGAATGGATCAAGTCTGAGCGGGAACCTGCAGCCGGTAGAGCTGAGAGAGAGGCGGCGATCGGAGAGCACAAAACACGGCAGGCTGAGCTACGATCCACAGCTGCAGCCGCTGTAACCACCAAACTGCACGGAGAGCAGGGAATGGACCCAGCTCCGGGACGGCAGAGACTTGCAGAGGGAGTGGGTGATCTCGGAGACCACGGGAGTCTTGCAGCAGGAGAGGTATCGGCCGTTGCGGCGGCCAGTCCATTTCCCCTGGAAGAGCTAGCACTGGTGTGTGCATGGGGAGAGACGTGGTCCCCGGCAGAGTGGGCACAGTTCATGGCGTTGGTGCTGCATGGACCCGCTTACCCCCTCCCTGAGCCCGGCGCTCGAGCAACTCCCCTCTGGACTCAGCAGCCTTTTGCGGGAGGTAGTCCACCGGCGGCGGCGAAGCTCCGGAACGAGCCCGGCGCTCGAACAACTCCGCCTTGGACTCAGCAGCCTCTTGCGGGGGTAGTCCACCTGTGGTGGAGAAGTTCCGGCAGGAGCAACGGTGCTATCACTGCCTACAAGCGGGCCACATCACAGCCCGATGCCCGGACAGTGCGCGGTCTGGCGAAGGAGCCCCTCAGGGCCAGCGCTCCCGAGCTGCGGACAAGGTGACCTGTGTAGCGCCATCCTCCGATGGCTCCCACCAGCCAGGGCGACAACACTTCGCGGGACGTTCCTGGAGAATCTGGCAGGGCTGCATCGGCAACAGTGGCGGAGAGCGGCGGCCATCCTTCTGATACCAGCAGCGGCGCTCGGCAAGCGGTCGGCTTGCTACAGCAAGGTGCTGTTGTCCCCCTGGCCCGACCTGATATGGTCCGGCCAGTGGAAGTGCTCACAGAACACGGGATGCAGGTGGCAGAGAAGCCGCGATTCCGGCAAGATGCCAGAGCCGATTTGATTTGGGGGGAGGGTCGGGGTCTTCGGGAGGTGGGTCTTTTGCTGGGTTTTGTGGAGTCTATGCTCTTCAGCCACGACCGGAGCCCCACAATCTACACCGGCGACCCTGTGCCGAAGCCAGGTACTGTTGCGGCAGTTACCCGGAGCTCGCCCGTAGCGGCGGCGGCGGAAGAGCCGCGATTCTGGCAAAGTGCCGGAGCCCTTTCTGAGTGGGGGGAGGGATAGGGTTTGCGGGAGGAGAGTGGTTCACCTTGTTTGAATGGAGCCGAGTTTCTCCACGAGGACCTGGGACCCTTGTCCTGCACAGTTTTCCCTGTGCCGAACTCGGGAGCTGTTGTGGCAGTTGCCCGTTGCTTCCTAGCCAAGATAGCGCCGGCGGCGGCCACTCCAGTCCCCTTGCAATCGGGACCTATGAAAGCGGCAGTCTCTGCGGGGACCAGCGAGGTAAGCCAGACCAAGTCGCAGACTGACCCTGACTTATTTTTTCCTATAACTGTACCGTTATTCCCCTGTAGGAGTGACCGGTGGGTGGCAGGAGATAGGGCTACAAGGGGAGGGGAAGGAAGGGCAGCTTGTAGGGCAGTTAGCCTTTCCCATTATCCTGGTGGAGCATCAAGGGGGCTCTCAGTTAAGAGCCCGACTGTTGCAGCCTTACTATGGGCTGGAGGTATCAGGGGTTGTGGCAAAGTTAGACCACCCCAGGGTTACCTACCAGCCAGGAGCTAAGGCGAGTGCATCCGCACCAGCAACCCTGAGCTCGTCTCCGGTAATGGGGGCACAGCTTCAGGGAGAGAAGCTAGCCCCGTTAGCACCCAGCTCTAGGGTAGGATTGCCTGGGAGAGTGTTGGGTGGGCCAGTGGGAACCGGGGAGGAAAGGCAGCAAGTGAGTCAGCTAGATTTCCCCATTACCCTGGCAGAGCATCAGGGGGTCTCTCGGTTTAGAGGCCCACTGTTGTCGCCTGGCTATGGGCTGGAGGTATCAGGGGCAGTGGCAAAATTAGACCACCCCCAGTATACCTGCCAGTCCAGAGCCAAGGCAGGTGCTTCTACACCGGTGCCCCTGGGCTCCTCTCCGGTAATAGGGAGGCAGTGTCAGGGAGATGGCATCACTCAGGTGTCCGTAGTATCCATGTTAGGACTAGCTAGGGAGAAGCGGAGTGAGGGAAGGCTGCAGGTAGGTAGCCAGCACGAGGTCTCAGTAGGAGAAGATGGGCTAGTGGTAGCCAGGGAGGAAAAGCAGGAGGTATGGCAGCTAGAGTTCCCCATTACCCTGGTGGAGCCTCAGGGGGTCTCTCAGATCAGCAACCCCCTGTTGCAGCCTGGCTATGGGCTGGAGGTATCAAGGGCAGTGGCAAGCTTGTGCCACCCCAGGGAAACCTGCCAGCCAAGAGCTAAGGCGGTTGCATCTGAAGGGATGCCCCTGAGCTCATCCCTGGTAAGGGGGAGACAAGGTCAGGGAGGTAGGTGCACTCAGGTAGACCCTGTGTCTGGGTTAGGATTGCCTAGGGGGGAGCAGAGTGAAGGTGGGCTGCAGGGAGGTAGACAGCAGGAGTCAGCAGCAGTGGCTAAGGTGCTGAGCCTAGGGGAGGCTAGGCAGGGAGGCACTGGGGAGCAGGGGGAGATAGGAGGTCAGTGGGGTGTCAGGCAGCTGGTAGAAGCTAGGGATGGGCTAAGAAGGCAGGAGGTCCCTTGTTCTGACTTGCCAGGAGTGACACCCATGACAGATTCCCAGGGTTCCTAGAGGTAGGGCTGTGGGGAGGTAGGCAGCCAGCAAAAGCCAGGGCCAGGGGGGTACAGCAGAGGGTTCTGTCCCCAGGGCAGCCAAGGGTAGCTACAGGGAGGAAGGGCAGCACAGTGGAGGGGAGAGGAGTGATGCTGGCCCTAACAGCAGTGGTGGTAGCAGGTGCTTCTTTCCTGGCCTTCAGTTTTGAGAGGGCAAGAGCAAAGCATCTGGGTACCAGGAACCCCAGTACAGGGTACCTGGGGATTGCCTTTTCCCAGGAGGCACAGGAGAGGGTAGTAGTCAGCATCCCAAGTGGTTTCTGGAATCCAGAAGTGATGCCACTCGGGGTGGGGACTGACCTAGAGCCAGGGAGGAGAGGCATAGGTATAGCGGAGCAGCTACAGGTGGGCATAGGGCCAGGGCAGGTAGGGTCCCTACAGGATAGTGACATAGCTCTTTCCCAGACTTGTTTGACAGGGAAGCGACGGTCTCTGCTTGTTAGCTGGTCTCTCGCTGGTACAGAGACATGCCAGTCTGTCAAGGATTGGACTTCGGCTGAAGTGGATCCCAGTGGCAGGAACAGCAGGGAGCGAAGTCAGGAAACAAGCAGGGGTCCGAGGCAGGCGGCAGGTAGCGAAGTCAGGAAACAAGCAGGGGTCCGAGGCAGGCGGCAGGTAGCGAAGTCAGAGGTGTCAGGTATCAGAGTCTGGAATGTTCCTTAGTTTAGAAGCAGCACTCCTGGTGGGCAAGTATAGGTACTGCAGGCTAGAACCAGACATTGAGAGTGGCAGCAGTCCCGGTGGCCAAGCATGGGAACAGCAGGCTAGAGAATATGACATTACTCCCCCCTCCCAAGAGCGTTCTCCGGACGATCCTTGCTAGGCTTGTCTGGATATCTCCGGTGAAAAGCTTTGACTAGTCGCGGAGCATGTACAAAATCTTTGGGTTCCCAAGACCTTTCCTCTGGGCCATAGCCCCCTCAGTGAACCAGGTACTGTAGTTTCCCTCGGTGTAACCTGGAATCCAAAATTCTCTCCACAATGAATTCCTCTTCGTTATCCACGAGGACGGGTTCAGGGGGAGGAAGTCTCCATCCAGGAAACGGATTCTCACGGAAAGGTTTCAGCAGAGAAGAATGAAACACAGGGTGTATTTTGATGGTCTCAGGAAGCTGTAATCTGAAGGACACTGGATTTATTAGTGCTGAGATGCGAAATGGCCCGATGTATTTTTGGCCCAATTTAATGGTTGGAACCTTTAGACGTAGATTTCTTGTAGAAAGCCAGACTTTATCCCCGACTTGAAATTCTGGGGAGGGTCTGCGGTGTTGGTCTGCTGCTCTTTTGTACTTTACTTGAGTCTCACGAAGTGTCTCTTTGAGGGTCTCCTGGATGTCTCGCAGAGTCTCCAGTTTCTCTGTAACTGCCGGAATGGGGCCCGAAGATGGAAAATGAGGAATAAAGGTTGGATGAAATCCATAATTTGAGAAAAAGGGGCTCTTCTGAGTCGAAGAATGATGTGAATTGTTGTATGAAAACTCAGCTAATGGTAGGAAATCAATCCAGTCATCCTGGAGATGACAAACAAAACATCGTAAGTATTGTTCCAAAGTCTGATTGGTCCTTTCTGTCTGGCCATTGGATTGTGGATGATAGCCAGACGATAAATTTAAACAAATTCCTAGAGTGGAACAGAAGGTCCTCCAAAATTTTGAAGTGAATTGTACCCCTCTATCGGATATGATCTCATCAGGAGCCCCGTGAAGCCGAAACACCTCTTTCACAATAGATTTGGCTGTCTGGTCTGCAGAAGGAAGATTCAGTGCTGCAATGAAGTGAGCCATCTTTGTAAGTCGATCCACCACTACCAGGATGGTATTATGTCCACTTGATCGGGGCAGGTCAACAATAAAATCCATTGATATGGACCCCCAAGGACGAGTTGGAACCGGAAGGGGCTGCAGTAAACCCACAGGTGATGCTCGAGGGGTCTTGGTCCTAGCACAAGTCTCACAGGAGAGGACATAGTCTTTAACATCTTGTGCTAATTTAGGCCACCAAAAAGAGCGAGACAACAGTTCCTGTGTCTTGAGGACACCTGGGTGACCAGCGGGTCGGGAGTCGTGCATTAATTGGAGCACCTCTAATTTTACCTCCTTAGGGACGAACAGACGATCCTTATAGTTCCAGAGACCATCACATAGAAATAGTTCTGCTTCCGGAGGAGGGTTTTTAAGAAAAGAGACATTTGAGTAGGCTCCCTTTATTCGTGTGAGAAGATCGGCGGAGAATGTGACGCCCAAAAAATTTCTTTTGGGAAGAATAGTTTCTTCTTGCTCTTTGTCTGACTAGGATTAGGAAAGGACCGTGACAAGGCGTCGGCTTTTCCATTCTTGGAGCGAGGGCGGTAGGAGATGTGGAACTGAAATCTTGCAAAGAAGAGAGCCCACCTGGCTTGTCGCGCAGACAGTCTCTTTGCGGATCGAATGAATTCTAAGTTCCTGTGATCCGTAAAGACCGTAATTGGGTGATTGGCCCCCTCCAGTAGATGTCTCCACTCAGAGAATGCAGCTTTTATAGCCAAGAGTTCTTTGTTTCCGATGTCATAATTTCGTTCAGCTGTTGACATTTGGTATGAATAAAAGGCACATGGATGAAGGAGCATCTTGGGTCCAATTCTTTGTGACAGAATGGCCCCAACAGCGGAGTCGGATGCATCCACTTCCAAGATGAATGGTAATTCTGGATTTGGATGGATGAGGATAGGGGCAGATGTGAAGAGTGACTTCAATTGTTCGAATGCCGCATCCGCTTTAGGAGACCATTTGAAGGGGAATTCCTTCCGTGTGAGTTGGGTGATTGGGGCAATAATGCCAGAGAAATTTTTAATAAAATGTCTATAGAAATTGGCAAAACCCACAAATCTCTGAATGTCCTTTTCATTCCGAGGGATTGGCCATTCCACCACGGCTTGAATTTTGCCTGGGTCCATACTCAAACCCTCGGGAGAGATGATGTAACCGAGAAATTGCATGCTGGTTTTTCGAATTCGCATTTTTCTAACTTGATGTATAATTTGTACTTACGGAGACGCTCAAGGACAATTCGGACATGTCTCTGGTGATCCATGATGTTATCTGAGAAGACTAGGATGTCATCCAGGTATGCCACTACGAATTGGTCCAATAACTCTCGGAGGACATCATTGATTAAATGCTGGAAGGTAGCAGGGGCATTACAGAGTCCGAAAGGCATCACCAGATATTCATAGTGCCCATAACGGGTTCGGAAGGCTGTTTTCCATTCGTCACCGGGTCGAATGCGGACCAAATTATACGCTCCTCTGAGATCTAATTTGATAAAGATTTTGGCTGACCGAATTCTTTCCAATAGTTCAGGAATCAGAGGTAATGGGTACCTGTTCTTCACCGTTATCTTATTTAGTTCCCCATAGTCAATGCAGGGGCGTAGAGAACCGTCTTTCTTTCCCACAAAGAAGAGCGCAGCGCCTGCTGGAGAAGTAGAGGGTCGGATAAAACCCTTTGATAGGTTCTCCTGTAGGTAGTCATTGAGGACCTTCAATTCCGGTTCTGAGAGGGAATAGATTCTTCCAAACGGAATAGCAGCACCTGGTAATAATTCAATGGGACAGTCATAAGAGCGATGTGGGGGAAGCGTATCCGCGTTCTTCTTGTCACACACATCTAAAAACTCAGAGTAAGGAGCCGGAAGAAGATTTTCTTGAGACGAGGAAATCTTATGTATTCCTACACACTCTGGTATAGGAGTTTTAGGTAGACAGGCTAGCTGACAGTGCTCCGAGGGAAACGTGAGTGTCTTGGTCTTCCAGTCGATTAGTGGGTTATGGATCATGAGCCATGGAATTCCCAGACTCACTGGAAACAAAGGTGATGGAATGAGACCAAATGAAATCTTCTCCTGGTGATTGGGCTCCATGATTAGTGTTAAGTTACTGGTTTCATGGGTAACAGGTCCAGAGCTCAAGGGAGAACCGTCAACGACTTCCATCCTTTCTGGCGATTCCTTGGCTACAAATGATACCGAATTGTTCTTGGCGAATTCTATGTCCATAAAATTCCCTGCCGCCCCTGAGTCGACCATTACTGTGGTTGAAAAATGATGTGTTCCTTCCTCGATGATAATAGGAACCAGGAGGTGAGGGTGTAGCGAAGGAGGGTTATCTTTCCTTTGAGAAGCAGAGAGAACAGTTTTTGAAATAGCGTGCAGCTGATTTCTTCTAAGGCTCTGGAAAGAAGACCGCCTAGACTTGTTTGGGCAATCAGCGAGATAGTGCCCATCGTTTCCGCAATATAAACAGAGATCTTCTGTTCGGCGTCTATTCCTTTCCCCGGTTGAGATGGGTCCCCGCAGTGTATTTACTTGCATCGGCTCCTCCTCAGTCTCCCTGGAACGTCTTGGGGTACTGACATCTCTAAACCCGGGGTTGCTTGGCATGAACCTCTGTCTCTCCAATCGTCTTTCCGTAAGCCTGCGATCAATTTGGATGCATAAACGGACAAAGTCCTGAAATCTCTCTGGGGGCTCCACCCGGGCTAGTTCGTCTTTAACTTGCTCCGAGAGACCCTGCCGAAAATGATATTTCTGCGCGGCCTCATTCCACTCAGTATCGTTAACCCATCTGCGGAATTCAGCGGCGTACTCAGCTGCCGAGCGTCTTCCTTGACGAAGATTGTTCAGAGTTGCCTCAGTGGTTGCACTACGATTTGGGTCATCAAAAATAAGACTCATGGCATCGATGAACTCCTCCAGGTCCCTTAGTAGTGGGCTATCCTGTTCTAACATAGGGGAGACCCAAGCAAGGGCCTCATCCTTGAGCAGGGTTATGATCAGTCCAACCTGGGCTTCGTTGGTATTATAGATGGTAGGCTGAAGCTTGAACACATGTCTGCATTGATTAAGGAAATCCCGAAAAGATTGTCTTTTTACGGAAGGGTTACACGGGGCACGGTTTGCACAGTCAGAGTCTTTTGAACAGATGCGGTGATTAAAGCTGCACGTAGTTCATGGTTTTCAGCTTCTGCGGCGGCAGCTCGTTCCTCTGAGCGGAGGGCACATCCTTCCGCGCGGACGACACATTCTTCCCAACGGGCATCACGTTCTACCTGGCGGGCATCCCGTTCTTTCCGGAGGGTATCCTGATCTTCCACGTGACCAAGACGTTTGATAAGGTGTCCTTGTTGTTCTTGGAAACCAACCATGATACGTTGTAAGTCCTGCAGTGTCCGAGCCTGGGCCAGGTCTGTTCCGGCGGAATCCATGGTAGGGCCTGTTTATTCTGTCAAGGATTGGACTTCGGCTGAAGTGGATCCCAGTGGCAGGAACAGCAGGGAGCAAAGTCAGGAAACAAGCAGGGGTCCGAGGCAGGCGGCAGGTAGCGAAGTCAGGACACAAGCAGGGGTCCGAGGCAGGCTGCAAGTGTCATGCGAGTCAGGAAACAAGTCAGAGGTCGGCAACGAGGAAACTGGACAGGATATGAGCAATAGCAAGCACAGCAGTAAACACAGGAACCTGCAGAAGCTAAGAACCAGTATAAACAGGCAAAGAGGAACAGGAAAGGAGGTTTATATAGGCAGCTGGGAGGTGGAGCACAGGTGCAGAGGTGTCAGGTATCAGAGTCTGGAATGTTCCTTAGTTTAGCAGCAGCACTCCCGGTGGGCAAGTATAGGTACTGCAGGCTAGAAACCAGACATTGAGTGGCAGCAGTCCAGGGGCCAAGCATGGGAACAGCAGGCTAGAGATATGACATTGTCTCTGGCAACATGCAGCCTGGTCTGCAGCGGTGTCCCTTCACGGTGGTCCTGGTTCACCAAGCCCTGGGTGGGGGCAGAGGGGGGCAAAGGAGATGACCGCGGCCACATTGGAGCCCTGCTCAGCAGGATCTGGACTTCACAATCCAATATGGCCAGGACAGTGTATTGGACAATGCGGAGGACAATTTTGCCAGGCCAACCACTCAGGATTTATCAAGTGCTTCAAGGATGCCAGTAATGTCCCAGTGCCAGGGTTGGGCAGCTGGGTCACAGGCACCCATTGAGCAGGGGAGGTTGTCATGGGAGAGGGGGTTTGGCCCGGTATTAAAGGGGTTACACCCCATTGGCCACCCCTGCTCACTTGGGAGGCCAGGGTGTTAACTGGACAAGCGGCCAGTAATGGGTTTTTACCCTGCTTCAGCACCCAAATGTGTATTCCCCTGTAAAGATGTATTGTTCCCATTCCGTGTCTGCACCAACACATAACACTGGGATCGATGCGGGAGGGAAAGGGTTTTAATAGTTAAGGAGTGGTTATAGCCCTTTTTCCATTTTCCTCCTACTTTGCAGGCTCCATTTTGCATCTCCCCATAGGTCGTCCGTTGCATTTCCATACGATCATGGGGAAACTGGCATTTTGGGCCCATTTTCATCAGAAGACCTGCAGGTGGAGCCCGAGAGGGAGCGGCGGTTCCCCTTAAGTCACGCCGACCTCCAGGAACGGGTTGGCAGCCATCCAACAAAACCGCTGAAAGCGGATACATTGTCTAATAAAGAGCATTGATCACATTAGGTCAAGTTCAATCACAATTGGCGTGGGAAACTTAGGTTCTAGGGCACCCAGGAATAAAATTAGTTTTGCCCTAGACCCTAGGAACCCCCACATCGACCACCACGGTGTCCGAGAATTATGGACCCCTGTAAAGGCTCGCGATCGCCAGGAGGGTCACGCCATGACTCTAATGGGAGCGGAGGTCCCATTGAATCCTATGGCGGCGCCGGCCATGCATTTCCAATGGAGGCGCCGGCCATATTGATTCTAATGGAGGAAAGCCGCGTGGCTTTGAAACGGCTAAGTCCGAAAGTGTGAAAAGTATTAAGCCTATATCTCCAGTTCTGTGAGTACCAGAGGGCTGGGATTTTGGTCGCATATAGTCACTGTCCGGCATGACGGCATGGCCATTTCCAGCCCTCTCCGATCAACCAGACAGGTATGGGCAAATGTGAAAATTGTGATTTCCCCTCCCCATTGACTTCAATGGCGGAGTTGCTCCTTGAATGCCTAGCGCGGGAGCCCATTGATTTCAATGGGAGAGGGAAACGCAGAGTATTCTTTAGCTATAGCGGAGAATCCTGCATTAAAGTTAATAGGGGATTTAACTTGATTCTGTATCTCCGGTTCTGGGGGCCATGGAAGGCTGATATTTGGCCACATGGCAAGGGTCCTCGGCATGAGGACCTGGCAAATTTCGGCCCCTCAGACCCACAGAAATAGATTATTTAATATCTGTATTTATTAAAGAATGTATTGTATTTTATGGTCCAGGTTAAAAGCCAGGGAAGGCTAGCGCCATATAGTTGTTAATGCTCAGGGGGGACACAAGTGGTCTACATAAACCCCTGATCAAAGGCTCCCCCACCCTGCTTGTGTAGGCTAGTACAAAGGAAAGCAGGACGTGGGTACTTTATGATAAGTGTTGTGTTGTCACACCTTGATTACTTAAAAATGTGAGTAGTCATTTTGGAAGAAACTTCACCTTTTTCACTGTTTAAAATAACATTTTGCACTATGATATGTTTTTTCTATTTTATGACTTCGAGACGAACTCCCCTGACGCTTTGAAAACTAGCACAAAGGAAAGCAGGACTGATACTTATGATAAGTGTTTGTTTCACACCTTGGTACAATTTTTTCCTGTCCCAAGCAGACTTTCAGATGCCAGTCTTATGGGAGGGGGCTAGGGAATAAGGCTGATTAGAATAATATCTACCCAGTGGGCAGGGTATTATTTGGCCTTCAGTGAGGTGCAAGGAGGTATTGGGTGCAGATATGTCCTCCATGAGTTTGCACTCAATGCAGGGTATGAGGAGTGAAATCCATAAACGAGTGTAAGCTCTATGCCCAGTGTCTTTCGTGTCTTTTCGTGAGTCTTCATTCGAACCTGTATTGTTTGAATGATTGACAATCTGTACCTGATTGCTTCATTGTCCAACCCTAAGAAAGTGTCCTTTCTTGTCGGTTATGTTAATCTCTTGTGTGTTCTCCTTCTTTAAGGATGAACTATATTTATTATATCTAAGTCTGTTCCATTCAACCCAGATATTTTGGTGTATATTATACCCTGTCACAAGCTACCGTGACACTTTTCCCCTATGAAATATATGGGTGCTGGTTCTAAGTTTCCCCGCTCCAAATTGAGGACAAAACAGCACCAGGATTATTTGGGAAAACCCCATGTATTTGCGTTGGATGATTTTATATCTATCAATGACTTGCACAGCATACAATGCGTTGTTAAGCTTTATTACCGGAAAACATTACACATTTAGATATACGTAACCTAAGCGATTAAGAGTATAAACTGCTAGCGTCCATGGCAGGTCCGTACGCCGCGACCGTGCTAGGGGTTCACGCTTGGCTGCAGCAATATGTGTCTTGTAGTTGGACGCGACGAGGGTGGCATGGGTGGCCGTGACGACTTGATCATTCACTCTCATTGGGGCGAACCGCTCACATGGCCCAGCCGTACATGCGAGGTAACAAATTTATTTGGTTCCTTGTGCATTGGGGACCAATGTCCCGGTTTTAATGTTGTCCCGACTGCCCCACATAATTTTAAAATGTCCCGTTTTTTTTGTGACAGTCCGGTTTTGGCCATCAGACAGGCGGGGGCAGCTGAGCAGAGAAATGTTGGCAGGGAGGAGAGAGCAGAGGCCGGGGCTGCAGCTGCAGAACGGGGGATGGGGGGGGGTTACCTTTGCGGAGCCACAGCAGTGAGACCCGGAATTGTCATTGAGAACTTCCGGTGTCTGCTGCCAGGGCTCAAGATGGCTTCCTCCCAACCCATGCAGGGAGAGGTCCAGAATGGGGGGGGGGGGGGGACACATTCACTCTTTCTATAGGAAACCGACCAGAATTGGGGGGAGAGAGACAGGCCAGAATGGGGAGAGCAGACAACAAGCGCATCGGGAGAGAAAGACCCACCAGCATGGGGGGAGAGAGAGACACAAAGCAGCATGGGGAGAGACACACAGCAGCATGGGGGAGACGAACAGAATGGGGGGGAGTGAGCACAGATCGAATGGGGGTGGAGAGTGAGACAGAGAATGGGGGGGAGAGAGAGATACAACGGAATGGGGGGGAGAGAGAGACAGAAAACATGGGGGGGGGGGGAGAGGAGACACAAAAATGGGGGAAGAGAGACACAGAATGGGGGGGAGGAGAGACACAGAAAGGGAGAAAGAACACACACAGAGAATGGGGGAGAGAGGAGCAACCAGAGATGGGGGGAGAAGAGAGACAGAGAATGGGGGAGAGGTCTCTGGTGTCCCTGCTGGACAGCCTATAATATGCTGCTAAAGACTTCATTATGCCAAATCTTATCCTCAAATGGGTTGTTTTTATTTCCAACCACTTGTTTGCAATATGAATGGTTACTTAAAGGACTGAAGCGATTTCATTATCGTACCAGACATCTTGACCAATTAACCCCAATACTTTATTAGTTACACCGAACTTCTCAAGCCTTTATAACACAAACCCCACAACTGGGTAAAGAGGCCATAATATCATACCTCCTAACTCACACTGACTATATATGACCATCTATGGCTTTGTTTTGCTGCTGAGAGATTTCATTCTCAATAAGAACAGTTTCTGATTTGAGCATACTTACTACCTGCAATTAAGGGGCACAGCGATTGCGTCCAAGCTGCCCCGTTAATGAAAATGGCGGGGAATATTAAGTATTAAAGAAAGGTAGAGGCCCTAAGAAGGTCGTTGCCCACATAAGGGCTGATGTGCCTCAGAGGTTTTAGAACCAATATGGCCGCTCCTCCACTCCCCCTCAAAACGAGGAATTCAAATTTTTCACATGCACCAACAGGGGGGAAACGGAGGTGTTGGCCGGAGCCCCCCTGAGCCAGGGACCAGCATGGGAGCCATACGTCGTACAGGAGACCGTGACCGGTCAGCCAGTACATTACAGATAATTCTGTAATGAGAGTTGATAGTCATTGAGATGATATTGGAGGTGGGGTCGGTTGTCACAGGGCCGGCCTTCCCATGGGTCAGAAAGTGAGGATAGTGGGAGTATGAGGAGAGTCCAAGTCAGACACAAGTCAGTGGCACGACAGCGAGGAGACCCCCAGTTTAAAGCGCATTAGAAACGATTAGGCTTCGTTAAAAGGCAGGCGGCAGGTAGCGAAGTCAGGAAACAAGCAGAGGTCGGCAATGAGGAAACTGGAACAGGATGATAGCAATAGCTAGCACAGCAGTAAACACAGGAACCTTGCAGAAGCTAAGGAACCAGTATAAACAGGCAAAGAGGAACAGGAAAGGGAGGTTTATATAGGCAGGCTTGGAGGTGGAGCACAGGTGCAGAGGTGTCAGGTATCAGAGTCTGGAATGTTCCTTAGTTTAGCAGCAGCACTCCCGGTGGGCAAGTATAGGTACTGCAGGCTAGAACCAGACATTGAGAGTGTCAGTAGTCCCGGTGGCCAAGCATGGGAACAGCAGGCTAGAGAATATGACATTACTCCCCCCTCCCAAGAGCGTTCTCCGGACGATCCTTGCTAGGCTTGTCTGGATATCTCCGGTGAAAAGCTTTGACTATTCGCGGAGCATGTACAAAATCTTTGGGTTCCCAAGACCTTTCCTCTGGGCCATAGCCCCCCCCCCAGTGAACCAGGTACTGTAGTTTCCCTCGGTGTAACCTGGAATCCAAAATTCTCTCCACAATGAATTCCTCTTCGTTATAGACGAGGACGGGTTCAGGGGGAGGAAGTCTCCGTCCAGGAAACGGATTCTCACGGAAAGGTTTCAGCAGAGAAGAATGAAACACAGGGTGTATTTTGATGGTCTCAGGAAGCTCTAATCTGAAGGACACTGGATTTATTAGTGCTGAGATGCGAAATGGCCCGATATATTTTTGGCCCAATTTAATGGTTGGAACCTTTAGACGTAGATTTCTTGTAGAAAGCCAGACTTTATCCCCGACTTGAAATTCTGGGGAGGGTCTGCGGTGTTGGTCTGCTGCACTTTTGTACTTTACTTGAGTCTCACGAAGTGTCTCTTTGAGGGTCTCCTGAATGTCTCGCAGAGTCTCCAGTTTCTCTGTAACTGCCGGAATGGGGCCCGAAGATGGAAAACGAGGAATAAAGGTTGGATGAAATCCATCCCTCGGGAGAGATGATGTAACCGAGAAATTGCATGCTGGTTTTTTCGAATTCGCATTTTTCTAACTTGATGTATAATTTGTACTTACGGAGACGCTCAAGGACAATTCGGACATGTCTCTGGTGATCCATGATGTTATCTGAGAAGACTAGGATGTCATCCAGGTATGCCACTACGAATTGGTCCAATAACTCTCGGAGGACATCATTGATTAAATGCTGGAAGGTAGCAGGGGCATTACAGAGTCCGAAAGGCATCACCAGATATTCATAGTGCCCATAACGGGTTCGGAAGGCTGTTTTCCATTCCTCACCGGGTCGAATGCGGACCAAATTATACGCTCCTCTGAGATCTAATTTGGTAAAGATTTTGGCTGACCGAATTCTTTCCAATGGTTCAGGAATCAGAGGTAATGGGTACCTGTTCTTCACCGTTATCTTATTTAGTTCCCGATAGTCAATGCAGGGGCATAGAGAACGTCTTTCTTTCCCACAAAGAAGAGCGCAGCGCCTGCTGGAGAAGTAGAGGGTCGGATAAAACCCTTTGATAGGTTCTCCTGTAGGTAGTCATTGAGGACCTTCAATTCCGGTTCTGAGAGGGAATAAATTCTTCCAAACGGAATAGCAGCACCCGGTAATAATTCAATGGGACAGTCATAAGAGCGATGTGGGGGAAGCGTATCCACGTTCTTCTTGTCACACAAATCTAAAAACTCAGAGTAAGGAGCCGGCAGAAGATTTTCTTGAGACGACGAAATCTTATGTATTCCTACACACTCTGGTATAGGAGTTTTAGGTAGACAGGCTAGCTGACAGTGCTCCGAGGGAAACGTGAGTGTCTTGGTCTTCCAGTCGATTAGTGGGTTATGGATCATGAGCCATGGAATTCCCAGAATCACTGGAAACAAAGGTGATGGAATGAGACCAAATGAAATCTTCTCCTGGTGATTGGGCTCCATGATTAGTGTTAAGTTATTGGTTTCATGGGTAACAGGTCCAGAGCTCAAGGGAGAACCGTCAACGACTTCCATCCTTTCTGGCGATTCCTTGGCTACAAATGATACCGAATTGTTCTTGGCGAATTCTATGTCCATAAAATTCCCTGCCGCCCCTGAGTCGACCATTACTGTGGTTGAAAAACGATGTGTTCCTTCCTCGATGATAATAGGAACCAGGAGGTGAGGGTGTAGCGAAGGAGGGTTATCTTTCCTTTGAGAAGCAGAGAGAACAGTTTTTGAAATAGCGTGCAGCTGATTTCTTCTAGGGCTCTGGAAAGAAGACCGCCTGGACTTGTTTGGGCAATCAGCGAGATAGTGCCCATCGTTTCCGCAATATAAACAGAGATCTTCTGTTCGGCGTCTATTCCTTTCCCCGGTTGAGATGGGTCCCCGCAGTGTATTTACTTGCATCGGCTCCTCCTCAGTCCAAAATGAGGTTGAAAATGCACTTATTGTGAACTAATTGTTTTTTTCCCTATTTTATTTTGAGATACAACAATCGCCGTTTCAACATATATTAGAAGTTAGATTTTGAGCGATTTTATTAGATTTTATTAGATTTTATGTCTTTTATATATTTTATATACAATTCCAAAAATAGCACAGTTGTATATTAGGCCACTTCGTGAATTTTTAGAATGGGTTTTTTATTAATAAAGATGTATTTTACTTTGAAGTGTATAAACATTGTTGTGTATTTTAAAGGTTAATTGTATAACAGTGTTGTGAAGATTGGGAGGACATATGTAGTCAATCACCAATTTACTTGCTGTCCAATAGGAGGAAAGGTCAGCATTAAGTAAAGGGTACAAATAGCATCTCTTTATGGGGTAACATCACTCCTGACGAAGCCGTCACTACGTACGGCGAAACTAGTAGAGCGTAACCCCTCGTGTGAGATCCAGAGGGAGAGAGCCTGCTGTGGAGTTCCGGTGGCGTCCGCAATACGAGTTGAAGAACCCGGAAGTGACGTATCGGCCCCCTGAAGCAGCGCAGGTCGGAGACCGGATGAGGAAGCAGCATCGTGCAGAGATCCCGAGAACGCGACTCGAGTGAACCTTCATGTGTACAAACTTGCTGTTACCTTTCCGGAATCCTGTAAGCCTCCAATTTTTATCAATGCTGGATAAATATCTACATTTTTTAAGTATTGGATTGGTGTCTCTCTTTTGGATTCCTACCTCCTATTTATGTTCCTGTGTGTATGGGTCATTAGAGATGCCCATACACAGCTAATATTTCTGATACTTAGTGATCATTAATAGATGCCCATACACAGCTAATATTTCTGATACTTAGTGATCATTAATATCTAGCCTCACTGTGCTCTTATGAGAGCTCTGCCTGTGTATGTGTATTGTTAACATATTGCACTATGCGAGTATCACATTTTTTCCTTAGGCACTGACGCTCCCCTGATTCCTTTTCCTCCAAGGATTGGACTTCGGCTGAAGTGGATCCCAGTGGCAGGAACAGCAAGGCGGCAGGTAGCGAAGTCAGGAAACAAGCAGGGGTCCGAGGCAGGTGGCAGGTAGCAAAGTCAGGAAACAAGCAGAGGTCGGCAACGAGGAAACTGGAACAGGATATATATATATATATATATATATATATATATATATATATATATATAGTGAACAAAATAAGGCGCAAACAAATAAAATTGATATTTTGTGAGCAAAATCAGATGCAGCCTAAACACCTGCGGTAACCCAGATCACAAAACACACTAAAC
>WSYH01010050.1:0-24177 GCA_036426205.1 Ascaphus truei | reverse complement strand
TCTCTCTCTCTCTCTCTCTCTCTCTCTCTCTCTCTCTCTCGTGTTTTGCTTGCAATAGCAAAGCACTAGCCATTGAGGTGCCAGGGAAGCCTAGCTGAGGATCAGTTCAGAGGAATAATGTTACTTGTTCCAGTGATGTGAGGTGGACAGGGTAAGCCTTTGATGAAGCAGGCACCCTGCACCTAGTTGAGGCTAGATTTCAACCCCCCCAGCAAGTGTGTATTCTGTCTGTATTTTGTATTTCATTGTGCGTACGCGGGTTTACCCAAATAAACCTCATTTTATTCCACCATCTTGTTTTGACTAGTGAATGATCCCAGAAAAATATAAATGTTTTAAAAGTCCTTGTCTCGCGTGACAGCATGGTTAACCCATGGGGCGAGAGGTAGAGGAGATAGGATAGATAGGTAAACCGGATATTGATCCAGGGAAACATTCCGATTGCCAATTATTGGAGTAAGGAAGGAATTAATTTGTCCCCTTATGAGATATCATTGGATAATGTGTCACTGGGGTTTTTTGTTTGCCTTCCTCTGGATCAATATACTATAAGTAGGATAAAGTATCTGTCGTCTAAATTTGTCATAGGTTAAACTTGATGGACATACTGTATGTCTTTTTCCAACATTATCTACTATGTCACTTTGTAACAAGGACTAATTGTAGTAAAGTATAAATGTAATACAATAAATAAACTGTTATGTCAAAAATGAATGTTGTTTTTAGTTCTCATTAGGAATGTTTTCAATTTCTTTTGTTTAAAAGTGGGGGCGGGGCAAGGGGCAGGACTAGGTGGTGAGTAGCTTCTTGGGTAATTTGTCAAGCCATATATACTGTACTGTACATATGATGTGGTTGGTTTTGGAGTTGGAGCTTACTGGGATTATGTATGCTAATTTCGTTTCTAAAACCTGTCGCTTTTTCCACCACAATATTACAAAGATACTCCCTTTCCTCTGTTCTCGACTGCTAAAACTCTGACTCAGTCCCTCATTCTCTCCCGTCCCGATTACTGTAACCTCTTACTGTCCGGCCTTCCTGCCTCTCACCTGTCTCCCCTACAATCTATCTAAACACTGCTGCCAGAATCACTCTACTCTTTCCTAAATCTGTCTCAGTGTCTCCCCTACTGAAATCACTCTCCTGGCTTCCTATCAAATCCTGTATCTCACACTCAATTCTCCTCCTCACTTTTAAAGCTTTACACTCTTCTGTCCCTCCTTACATCTCAGCCCTAATTTCTCACTATGCTCCATCCCGACTCTTGCGTTCTGCTCAAGGATGTCTTCTCTCTACTCCCTTTGTATCTAAAGCCCTCTCTCGCCTTAAACCTTTCTCACTGACTGCCCCACACCACCGGAATGCCCTTCCCCTCAATACCCGACTAGCACGCTCTAAAGTATATCCACCTTTAACACCCACCTTAAGACACACTTGCTTAAAAAAGCATATGAGTAGCACTGTGGATAATACTAAACACCTGATACATAAAGCTTGGCCCCCTGCAGACGCACTTACCAGAATTCCCTCCTACTGTCTCTGTACGTTCTTCTACCTACCAATTAGATTGTGTAGCCAGGTCCCCTCTGGCTCCCCGGTTCCCCGTTTCTTTCCCCCTTACCTCTTCCCAGGTGGGGGCTGCTACAGGGGCGAGTGTGTTGTCGGGGGCTCACGGCGACATCAGTGAAAGGGCGCCACCATCTTTATTGTGTCTCCGCATGCGCAGAGGCTCGCGCATGCGCAGAAGCGTCACGGCAGCCATTTTGAGGTTGGCGATAGGCTCGCGCATGCGCAGATGCGATGCGTTGGCCATTACAGGGAGTGAGAAGTGGCAAAAGAGGCATTCCATAGTCAGGGACATCCCCCAGTTTGCACATGTGCAGTTAGCAGCGGCGGCAGCCATTACAGATCATGCACGCGGCCCCAATGTTAAAGAGAGCCACAGAGGACTACAGCCCCCAGAGTACTTAGGGGCAGAAAGGCCACCTGACGCCAGGGAGCCAATAGGGCTTGCAGCTTCTCCTGCTGGAGAGATACATTGTTGCGCACAGACCATGCGAGTGAGTTGGTGCTGGGATAAGGTAGGGGGAGGTAGTGTGTAGGGAGCAAGTGGCTCTTTGTCAGGAATCGGCGTTCTCCTCGCTTCCCACACAGAGCACTCCCTCCCCGCAGGGAGCCACTGGACACACAAAACAATCCTGCCTTCCCGGCCTCCACAGCTCCTCGCCCCTGCCGCCGTCGCGGGATCACTCCCCTCGGCGATTCCTCTGCTCAGTGCCGGGCGCGCCCACGCCCTCCTGTACGCACACCTGCACGCACACCTGCACCATCCACTGGCTCGTTTCACATGCGTACACGAGTTACGGAGCATGCTCAGTCTGCAGACTCTTATTCCTGTCCCCCGGACCTCAGGCTCCGCCCCCGCACACTGCACGGCTATACTCAGATTACTAACAAGACTCACTTGGCCTGTTATGCCTGCACCAATCTGCAGTGTTTCCCTGTAGCTCTTCCTGTCCCGCACAGTGCCTTAATTGGACCCTTCTGCTTTATCTAGCTCCTCTCTGCTCTCAGTCTTGCTCGCAATAGTTCTGTATGGAAATACTTCTGGATTCTCTCAGGTTTTCACAGGTTCTGACGCGGCTTGTAGACTACCCCCTCTGGCTCTCGATCTCGGCACTCTTGGACACTCTGGTAACCCCGTGAACACGGCTTGGACACGACCTATCTCCACTCCCTGACTTTGGCGAGGCATCCTTCACTATATCTCACAACCCGGTACCGGCAAGTATTGTATACCTTACTACACCTGGCCTGGCAACCCTTCATACCACACTCCGGACACTTTCCCTGGCTGCGGTGGTCAGTATTACCACTTCCCCCTTCAGCTCAGGGGACGGGTCTGGTCTGCGGGCAGCACCGCGTAACATTATTCGAGCCCACAAGACGCAGACCAGACCGAACTTCAACAGTTTCTCTCCAATCTGCTCGTCACAAACAGGCCATGGCGGATCAAATTGTGACACTTACACGCCAGGTCGCAGAGTACTCTCAGACAGGGTACCGACCGCGACCCTGCCAGATGTAAGCCCCACTCCGCAAGCGCAGTTAGCAGCTCAGATGTAAGGATTCTCCCCCCAAGCTTTGCAGGTGTGAACCGCAAGATTGTAGGGGTTTCCTAAACCAGTGTGAGGTGCAGTTTGAAATGGCCCCCCATCTCTACAATACTGATCGCAAGAAGGTAGCCTACATTTATAGAATATACAAAAAACACAGCGCACAACGCTCATAGTGCATTAAAAATTATAGTATAAACCCAATAATAAGGTAAGTATTAAGCGTACATTGTAACAAATATAAAACAAGCAGTAGGGTTAGTGTTACCCATGCACCAATCAGGAAGCGGTGAGGATTTCTTCAGTGTAAGCACACACAGCTCCTCCCGTCACGGTACTAGATTGTAGACTGTGTCCTGGATATTCACAGCACGATCGCATAGCAGTCCAGCAAGGTTCGCAGTGCAGAAAGTGTCCCCAGTCAGGCAAACTCCCCCGCAGCCACAGCGCACCTGTTCAGCTCACCGGTCCGGCGCTTCGGGTTCGTGACGTCACTCGGAGGCGACAGAGCGTCGTAGTTTTCTTAGGCATGAGGGAGCCGCACAAGGGTATTGCAGAGTCCAGCGTTCAACAAACTATCAAAGTGTTCTTTCAACGGTTTCGAAACCGTCAAGGTCTCTTCATCAGGATTATAAACGACTTGGTATATCATTTAAATACCCCACGCCCCCAACTGATAGGCCCATCAATTAGAGATTACGGCCAATACAGCAGAAGCAGGGAGGAGTTAAATGGCTCCATGGGTCGTAACCCCATACACGTTGCTATAGGCAACCATTAACAACACAAACAACTTTATTAACCACTTTCTGCACTGCGAACCTTGCTGGACTGCATGCGATCGTGCCTGTTAATATCCAGGACACAGTCTACAATCTAGTGACCGTGACGGGAGGAGCTGTGTGTGCTTACACTGAAGAAATCCTCACCGCTATCCTGATTGGTGCATCGGTAACACTAACCCTTGACGTGCTTGTTTATATTTGTTACAATGTACGCTTAATACTTACCTTATTATTGGGTTTATATTATAATATTTTTTTTCATCCAAAAAAGTTTTTATTGACTGCATGGTACAATAATCACCAAGTGCTACCACACCTCTTCGTCCTGCACTGGAGTTGCCAGAGCCAATGCAATTGGGGGTACAACGCATCCGCATACCGATGCATGGTACAATAATCACATTATCTCCCAACCCATTGTCTTATACAAAAGTACCCACAACAACTCATATTATAAGTAGACTCACATAAGACATACTGGGGTTACGCTTTATAATTTTTAATGGACTATGAGCATTGTGCGCTGTGTTTTTTGTATATTCTGTTCAACTTAGGGGGTACCTGAGCCATCCCTGGTGCCATAGCTGCAGACGCTTAATTTCAATTGTACAAGGTCACGTTATATATATATATATTTATCACCATTCACTATATCACGTCTATATTGTTTGTAGTTGCGCACCTATTCCTCACTTCTGTTAACAGCCTACATTTATAACCTCCTCACTGGCAGCGCCCTGGCTTGGGCTTCCCCGGTTTGGGAGCGACGTTCTGACCTTACCCAAGATTACCCGGCATTTAAAGCCGAGTTTCAACGGGTATTCGATTCTCCCGGTCGTCGGGAGATGGCATCTGTTTCTCTCCTCCAGATCACTCAGGGACAGCGGATGGTGACACAGTATGCTGTGGAATTCCGGACTCTAGCAGCCGAGACTAACTGGGGACAAGAGGCTCTCGTCTCCGTATTCTGGCAAGGCCTGGCAGATCCCATCAAGGACGCACTCTCTCGCCAATCCAGGCCGGATCAACTGGAGGTCCTGATTGATTTGGCAGTCCGAGTGGATCAACGCATCCA
This sequence comes from Ascaphus truei, assembly GCA_036426205.1. Taxonomy (NCBI): domain Eukaryota; kingdom Metazoa; phylum Chordata; class Amphibia; order Anura; family Ascaphidae; genus Ascaphus; species Ascaphus truei. The sequence goes on along the minus strand of WSYH01010050.1, from coordinate 19,201 downwards.
GGTACGCCGCTCAGAGCGTCAGCGCACTCGCTTCCATAACTTTCAAGTTCCATTCTCCAGTACTCTCAGCAGCACTCCTGCTCCACCAAGTGCTACCACACCTCTTCGTCCTGCACTGGAGTTGCCAGAGCCAATGCAATTGGGGGTACAACGCATCCGCACACCGATACGTCAGTTCCGCCACGCCGGGGGATTGTGTTTCTACTGCGGATCCATGGAACATCTGTTTCGGGAGTGTCCGGGAAACGGGAACACCCAGTGAGTACAGAGGGGCTCTCTCTGGGTGTAATGTCTCCACGTCCCCTTCATAAAGATGAACTCCCTAAGAAACTTACATTTCCAGTCTTCCTTTCAGGCGATAAGTTCAAGAATTCTACCGCCGCTTTCATTGACTCAGGAGCTGGAGAAAACTTTGTGGATCTTGAATTCGCCAGGGTAAACCGCATACCACTAGTGAGAAAGAAGGTTCCCATCGCACTCGTCGGTATCGATGGATGTCCTCTTACCCCGGCCCACATCTCCTTATAGACGGCTCCCTTGCTTCTGTCTTCACATCTGCACAAGGAGAACTTAGTTCTCGATTCCATTCACGCTCCTGGGATACCCATCAACCTTGGTCTTCCTTGGCTACAGCTTAACAATCCTCTCATTGACTGGACTTCCTCCGCTCCCATTTCCTGGAGGCCGAGGTCAGGCGAGACTCATCAACTGCTGGCCAATACCTCTGTTCCCGAAGTTATTCTACCTTCCGTTTACCATCAATTCCGGGACGTTTTCAATAAGGTACAGTCAGACCTCTTGCCGCCACACAGGACTTACGATTGTCCAATAGATCTAGTTCCTGGTTACTCCCTACCCAAGTCCAAGACCTACCCCTTGTCGTTACCAGAATCTCACGCTATGGATGAATATATCCAGGAGAATCTCAAGAAAGGCTTTATTCGTCACTTCAATTCCCCAGCAGGGGCTGGGTTTTTCTTCGTCAAGAAAAAGTACGGGTCGTTGAGGCCTTGCATCGACTACAGGGGTTTAAACCAGATAACTATTAAAAATCGTTACCCTTTTCCCCTTATTACCGAACTGTTCGATAAATTACAGGGGGCCAAGATTTTTTCCAAGTTGGATCTGCGTGGTGCCTATAACCTAGTGCGCATCAGGAAGGGGGATGAATGGAAGACGGCCTTCAACACGCGTAGTGGACACTACGAATATCTGGTAATGCCTTTCGGCTTATGTAATGCTCCCGCTGTCTTCCAGGATTTCATCAACGACGTCTTTCGTAAGGTACTCAATATTTTTGTTATTGTATACTTGGATGATATCCTGATTTTTTCCAAAGATCTCCAGAACCACATACGCCACACCTCCTACGTCCTTTCCCATCTCCGGGAACACCATTTGTACGCCAAACTGGAGAAGTGCACCTTTCATACAACCTCTACTCCGTTCCTGGGGTACATCATTTCCGATGAGGGGTTTATGATGGACTCCGGTAAACTTCAAGCAGTCACTGAATGGCCAAGACCCAACTCTCTCAAGGCCATACAACGTTTTTTAGGGTTCGCTAATTATTATCGTAAGTTTATACGGAGTTTTTCCACCATTGTGGCACCCCTTACTGCGCTCACCAAAAAAGGAGCTGAACCTTCTGCTTGGTCATCCGAGGCCATCTCCGCCTTCGAGACACTCAAGGAAGCCTTTATATCCGCACCTATTCTCCGTCATCCCGACATTGAACTTCCCTTCGTCCTGGAGGTCGACGCTTCTGATTGTGGCGCTGGTGCCGTTCTTTCTCAGAGACCCACGCCCCAAGATAAGTTACATCCCTGTGCATATTTTTCCAAGAAATTCTCGTCTGCCGAGAGGAACTATGACGTGGGTAACAGGGAACTTCTGGCCGTGAAGATGGCTCTTCAAGAGTGGAGACACCTGCTGGAGGGGTCGAAAGAGCTGTTTACTATCCTCACGGACCACAAGAACCTTCTTTACATAGAGAACGCTCGACGCCTTGGTCCACGACAGGCTCGTTGGGCCCTTTTTTTTTCCCGATTCGATTTTCACCTTTCCTATATCCCCGGGACCAAGAACGGTAAGGCAGACGCACTCTCCCGAATACATTCTTCTGAAGAGAGGCCAGAGGAATCTTTGGAGACTATCCTTCCGCATGAGAGGATTCTCGCCACGTCTTCTTTTAAGAATCTTGACAAGATTTTGCACTCCCAGAGACGCATTCCCAAGGACTTGGTCGTTCCCAACAACAAACACTTTGTAACATTCAAATTTGTTCCAGAGGTCCTGTCTTGGGGTCACTCCTCTAAATCTGCAGGTCATCCAGGTTTTAAGAAGACTACTGATCTCATTCGTCGGAATTTCTGGTGGCCAAGGATGTCTCAAGATATTCTGGAGTTTACCTGCGCCTGTCCCACGTGCGCTCAAAGCAAGACTCTCCGTCAAAAGCCTCAGGGTTTTCTGTTACCCCTTCCAGTTCCCGACCGCCCCTGGTCCCACATTTCTATGGATTTCATCGTGGAGTTGCCCAGGTCCAGAGGAATGAACACAATCTTGGTGGTCGTGGACAGGTTCTCGAAGATGTCCCATTTCATTCCACTTAAAGGATTACCCACCTCCCTCGCCCTTGCTGATATCTTTACGGAGCAGATTTTCCGGATTCATGGGATCCCTTCGTCCATTGTTTCTGACAGAGGTTCTCAGTTTGTATCCAAATTTTGGAGAGCTTTCACGAAGAGAGTTGGGCATTCTTCTTCCTTCTCTTCGCCTATCATCCTCAGTCAATGGACAAACGGAGAGAATCAATCAATCCCTGGAGAATACCTGAGATGTTGTATATCCGATTTCCAGGAGATTGGGGCAAATCCCTCTTGGGCAGAGTATGCCGTCAATTTGCAAAAAAACGAGTCCACCCGGAGTCGCCCTTCTTTATAACTTAGGGTTCCACCCTCCCCGTCTCCCATCCCCAACATTCCTTCTGGAGTTCCAGCCGTAGTGAAGCTATTTCTTTCCCTCAAACCGCCATGGTCCAGGATTCAGTCTACCCTTCTCAAACTCCTCCGCGATCGAAACTACAGGCCGTATACCTGTCGTTCGGCGCCTAGTTAAAAACCAGGGATTTGGTATGGTATCCTCTGGAATATCCACCTCAAGGTACCATCTCCTAAATTGGACCCTAAGTTCTCTGGGACCTCCCTATTTGTGAACAAATCACCCCGTGGCATTCCGGCTCCAACTACAAACCAGTATGAAGATTCCCAATGTCTTTCATGTGTCCCTTTAAAACCATTTATCTCCAGTCACTTCTTCCGGATCAGACTCGTAAACCGGATCCCATTACTGTACAAAAAACGAGGAACGAGTTCACTCTCTTTTGGATTCTCGCTATCAGGGGTTAGCTCCAGTTCTTGGTGCAGTGGAAGGGTTTGGCCCTGAAGAGAGATTTGGGTACTTCAAAGGACCAATTCATGCCCGCCCCTTCTTAAGTCCTTCAGCGAAAAAGTTTCCAGAGAAACGTTCTTGGAACCGTCTGAGGCCGTTCGAAGAGGGGGGGTACTGCAGAATCGCCATTCTCCTCGTTTTCCGCAGCGATCCTCCCATCGCCACTGGGACAAACCACACCCCCTGCACACCCAACATCCACCTATCACTGCCTTACCGGCTCCGCTCATCACCCTCGCCGCGCGCGGGATCACTCCCCTCTGCGATTCCTCATGCCTCAGCGCGGGCGCGCCCACGCCCTCCTGCACGCACACCTGCACATCCACTGGCTGTTCACACGCCTACATGAGTTACGGAGCACCGCTCAGTCTGCAACTCTTATCGTCCCCCAGACTCAGGGCTTGGCCCCCGCACATGCACGGGTATAATCAGGTTACTAACAATACTCACGGCTCTGATGCCGCACCAATCTGCAGTGTCTCTGTAGTTTCCTGTCCGCATCCCGTTCCAATTGGACCTTCCGGCTTTATCACACTCCTTCTGCTCTCAGTCTTTGTCGACATAGTCTCTGTATGGAAAGTACCTTCTGGATTCTCTCAGTGTTTTCACAGGTTCTGACGCCGGCTTGTACGACTACCCCCTCTGGCTTCTCGATCTCGGCACTTGGTAACCCCTTGAACATGGCTTGGACAACGACCTATCTCCACTCTCCACTCCTGACTTCGGGAGGCATCTTCACTCACTATCTACAACTGGTACCGGCAAGTATTGTCTACCATACAACTGGCCGGCAACGATCATACCACACTCCGGACAAGCATCCCTGCTGTGGGTGTGTGTTATTACCACTTCCCTTCCAGCTCAGGGAGGGTTGGTCTGGGCAGAACGGCGTCGTAACACTCTTACACTAGGCCAGGTTACCCTGGCCCCAGCAAGGCCAACTCACTTTCAGTTTGTGCTGCTGTAGGGAAGGCCCCTTAGGTTAGGATCCTGCTTAGCAGAGTGTAAGATTAGGGACAAGCTGCCGTGCTGCAAGACCCTGATAAGTGGTGGTCTAGTATCGACTACCTCACTGCAGATAGAGATAGCTGTTGCGTGTGAGTTCACTTAGAAGGGATATTCCCCAGGGGAGGGAGCCAGGCTGAGGCTCGGCATTGGATGAGACACGATTTCCTGGCTGTTGTTTTGCTGTACCCGGGTGCAGGAGCAATGGGCCGGTACCATCCAAATCACCAAGTGCACCACTATACACTTCATCTTATGTGGGCAGCGTTTGTTACCAATTTGGGTGGGGTGGTGAGGGGACTATTGGTGACTTTTGGGACTCCTGAGTACACAGGGTGTGTGTTTAAAGCCCTGCGAGGGTGACCGTGGTAGATGTGCCTATTAGTGTATAGAGGGACACTGTCTCTATTGTTGATGTTTGCTGTATTGTGTTTTATCTGCCCTATAGTTAACTGTTTTATATATACCTTTGGTGTAGTGGTTAATGTATGTGGGTCCTGGTCAGGGGCATTCTGCCCTTAGAATCCTACACAAGTGGAGGCGCTGTCTATATATGAGTATCGTTCCAGAGGATACACCCCAGGCTCTCACTGGCGGAGGTTCAGGCCTCCTGTGAACCTGACAGGTAAACGCACCAACACACACCTGGTAATACATATAGATTCCCCTCACTGCACTCTTCATCTGCGATGGGGGGGGGGGGGGGGGGGCAAATTTGTGTTCCATGTTGTAAGCTCCTGAGGAGGGAATCCTCTTCCCTTAATGTTACTTTTATGTCTGAAGCACTTATTCCAACCTATTATTGTATTATTTGTTATTTATATGATTGCCATGTGTATTACTACTGTGAAGCGCTATGTACATTAATGGCGCTATCTAAATAAAGGATATACATACATACATATATAGACATATTTGTGACGTGTTGTTTTAGATCGATCCTAAATCTCAGGACGGGAAATATAGATGTATCTGTTTGGTATGTATTGAACGTCCTTATTTTGGCTCAAGCAAATAATATCTATTTCACATACTCTGCTTAGCAAAAATATATCTTGGATTTATGCTATGTTATTTTTATAATGTACAATAAATACTATTATTATTTACACACTCTTGACGCCCATCTCATTGTGTCCACAAGACACTGTACAGTATATTAGAAGTGTGGAAGCATTCTACAAATACAACATCGGGAATTGATGCTTCATACAGTACATAGAGTAGAATATAACCATTCCTTTGGGATATTATTTGGGGAGAAGGTTACGATCCCGTCACAACATAATCTACCTGTACTTTACCAAAATATGTTAACAAAAAGCTCATATCGTTGTTTCAAAAAAATGTATTTATTTTTAAAGTAGAAATACCAAACATGAAAAAAAATCAAAAAAATGTAGATCTGCTTTTGCATTACAGATGCAGCCACCAGTATTAGATCACATTACCTGGGAGAATTCGGGGCAGTCTCACAGTAAATGTCCTCAACATTCTGTGAGATTCTTATGGCCCATCAGATTAACACAGCGGGGGGTCCTCAGTCCCATCCAAAGTTGAATGGGACTGCAGGGACCTCCGCTGTGTTAATCTGTAGGGCCAATATGAATCTCACAGAAATGTTGAGGCATTTACTGTGAGACTGCCCCAGAATCTCCCAGGCAAGAGTTCTAATACTGGTGGCTGCATCTGTACACTTTACTACAGTGTTTTCACATTCATAGGGCACAGCTTTGCTAATTAGAACTTGGCTAGCTTTGCTGCTGATAGCGCGAAGATCAATGACATTTATTTTTGGATTATAAAATGCCCAGATGGGAGTAAATATGCTTCTATATCCCTAAATCTTAGTCATTCTATTATAAAGTGTTTACTCAATTAGTATCATATATGTGCTATAACTCACGCCATTTATAATACAATTTTACCCTCTCCGAAAACAGTTTGCAGGGATAGATATTATTTTATTTATTCTTGCTGTAGTCAACAGTATAGTGATTCCAACTTTGAATGAAAGTGCCGGACTATTAAAATAATCCATTTTAATCTCAGATGTCTAATTGTTTCATTACTTGTATCCTTAGCAGTTATGTAAATTACACATGCTCTGGAGTATTTCCTGTAAATTGTTAAATTGCACAAAAACAAGCAATCTTTATACCGTAGTAAACTGTACATATTTTGAGGCAGAAAAGCATTTGAAAAATATTAATCAGGTTGAGAAATCATATCTAAGATGGGGCTAATATTGACCCACAGTATTGAACTATTAGAAGAATTACAATTAACTATTTTTTTAAACAATTGTTTGTGTGTGTGTCTGTGTAGAGAGGGGTTGCAGCATGTGTCTGTGTAGAGAGGGGTTACAGTGTGTGTGTGTGTGTGTGTGTGTGTGTGTGTGTGTGTGTGTGTGACTGGCTGGGTGTATGTGTGTGTGACTGGCTGGGTGTGTAGTTGTCGCGCTGTGTGTGTTTGTGTGTCGTGTGTGTGTTCTGTTTGTTTGTGTGTGTGGGTTGTGTTGTGTGTGTGGTGGTGTTCGTGGGTGCATTGTGTGTGTGTGTGTGGTGTGTGGCTTGTGTGTGGTTGCGTGTGTGTGTGTGTGTGTGTGTGTGTGTGTGTGCGTGCTGTTGTGTCGTCGTGTGTGTGTGTGTGTTGTGTGTGTGGTGGTCGTGTGTGTGAGTTTGTTTCTGTCGCGGTGCATGTCGTGTGTGTGTGTGGTGCTGTGTGTTGGTTCTGTTGTGTGTTGCTGTTGTCTGTGTCTGGTGGTTGGGTCCGCGTGGTGTGTTGGCTGCGTGTGATGTGTTGTTGTGGTCTGTGTGATGGTGGGTGTAGCAGCGAGTGCTTGCCTGGTGTTGTGTTGTGGCTTGTGCAGAGTGTGGTGTGTTTGTTGTGTGTTGTGAGCGGGGTTACTGTGTGTTGTCTGTGTAGGAGGGGTTGCCATTAGTTTGTGTGTGTGTCTTGTCTAAGAGGAGTTTAAGTGTGTCTGTGTTGTGTAAGAGGGGTTTGCATGTCTTGTCATTGTAAAGGGGTTGCAGTGTGTTGTGTGTGTGGTGAGGTGTGTGTGTGTGGTGTGTGTGTGGTCTCGTAGAGAGGGGAACAGTGTGTTGTGTGTGTGGTGTGTGTGTGTGTGTGTGTGTGTTGTGTGGTGTGTGTGTGTGTGTGTGTGTGTATGTGTGTGTGTGTTGTGTGGTTGTGTAGTGTTGTTTTGTGTGTGTGTGTGGGCTGTGTTTAGGTGGGTTGCTGTGTTGCTGTGTCTGTGTCAGCGGGGTTGCAGTGGTTGGGATGTGTCCTGTGTTAGAGAGGTTGCAGTGGTGTGATGTTTTGTGAGAGGGTTGCAGTGTGTGCTGGGTGTTGTAGAGTGTGTGCTTAGGTTTTGTTTAGTGTGTGTGTGGGTGTAGAGAGGGGTTGCAGTGTGTGTGTGTTTACTGTATGGTGAGTGCGTGTGTCTGTATAGAGAGGGGTTGCAGTGTGTATGTGAGTGAGTGAGTGTGTGTGTGTGTCTGTGTAGAGAGGGGTTGCATTGCATTAACAATATTATTTTAATAAATAAGTAAAATAGAAGCACAAAAGAAAATGTAGAATATCATGTTTATAAAATCATATAATTGTACTAATGGTCTATTATTTATTTTTTAAAAGCCTACATTTAGCCTATAATAGTAATAATCCCCTCAGAACGTGCGTTACTCGACTGGCCTTCACCTCGGGCCTGCAATCCTCCACAAGTGGCATTGATTTGGCCATATGATGGGTTCTTCTTCATGAGGATTTCTATGCCTTCAATAATTAATTCATGTTATTATTCAGACCACCTGTGTGATCCTTCAGGTGTAAACTAAAACATTCACCATAAGTGATAACATAATGTGTTGCTTACTTTTTCTTTAAACGTTTTCCTAATGTGAAATATCTAAACTATGGTACGTGTATGTATTGTATATAACGGAAAAATGTCGCGAAATATGTATTCCTTTAATTAAAATAAACCTAAATGTAATACTAGTTGCGCGCTTGTACATTGGCATTACACTATTGCAGGACCACTATAAAGTTATATACTGTATGTAGTTTTGATTTATGATTGAATTTAATGCCACATTATTAAGACAAACTATTTTTTAAATGCAATTTATTTAGTAGCTACCCCTATGGGAAACAGTGTGAGATTTTTTGTGTTGTTCCTTAGCTATATAAAATAGAACAATAGATGCCCATGAGGGCACATGAGGCTACAACATGTCCCAATGTTTTAAGAAACCACACACATATGCTTCATTAGTTACAACAAGTAATGTATATGAAATGTAACTTTTCTTATTCTTTTCAAGGACAAATACAAAACAAGGACAGGAATGTGACAACGTACGTATATGCATAACATTAAAATAGGTTGTAAGTACACTTTGGGACGAAATATCCTGTGCTTTTATTGTAAGAGAGTCAATGGTTAAAGCAGTCTCTCGTGATTACCCGCAAGGTAAAAGCTATCACTTATACTTGCTTTACTCTAAACTGATTGACGCCTCTTATTATTTTTGTGATATATTTGGTCCATGAATTTTACCAATACTTTCTTTTTTGGGGAAAAAAGAAAATCAGTTTTGCCTCGCAGAAAAATTCATGCAGAGATTTAATGACACGGTCGATGCTTGATCTGACTCTAGGCTGTTATATAGTGTACCAATTTTCGTTAAAAGTTACAGATACGCATTAAGATTCTTAGGAGCATCCTAATTAATTCATTACGTAATTTGTTGTCCTTGGGTTCATTCTATTTTTTGTTACTTCCAAAAACTGTTTTGGTTCTGTATGCTCTCGCTCAACAGCACTTCTTATTATAATGATGCCTTGTGGTTGCCTAAAATTTTCTGTTACTTATAACGACTTCCGAATTATGCTCTGTTGTTACTGTTGATTACCATTTCATATTTCAAAACTCTCGTCTCAGAAATGCCGTGTTTTTTTTTCTTTCCATCAGCAGAGACAGCTTAAAACTGTTTTAATACATACATCACAAGTCGGCATTCGAAACATTTTGAAGTCCCATTGGGGTTCTGTGTTCTAATTAAGTTTCATTCTTACTCCCTTTAAGCTTTATTTTTCATTGATGTCTTCCTTTCTAGATGCTCTTTTAGTGGAGGAACCTTAAGGACATAAAAATGGCGCACTAAAAAAGAATAAAGAAGAGATGTTGATGGAGAATTGTATGGATACCATCCACATTAAAGGCAATGGTAAAAGCCATGCGTGCTTGTCTTCTCACTGACATTGTTGGAAGTCATCTTGACTTTTGAATGGGTTCATACACGTATGTAAAGTTGTACTAATTCTTCTTGCCATTAATCTATTTAAAAGTATAACCCACGTAGTTAAAAACAAAAAATAACAACAATTAAACTTAATTAGCAATATCCAAATATGGATATGCATATGGTCTCTATAAAATGTTCCTAGTTCTGTTATATGGGGGAACTCATACCTTATCGCAAGATAATTCTAAGTAAAATAATGGCTGTGCTTGAGCTATCAGTAATTGCCAGTTTGTCTGTGTTACAACGTGTTGCTTCCCTATTCAGATATAGGGATTGGAGTTAGAGAATACTAGGTGTGAAAATTAATGTTTCAACATGTACAACAAGTTTCATTAACCCCTAGTCAGTTCGTCAGCTAACGTCGGGGAATAATCCGGCTCTTGCAACTAAAGGTACAGAGTGTAATATAACAGCTGGCCAGACTACCTAGCAGGGTCAGAAACACATCTTTAATTGATTTTTTTTTCATCCGAGAACTCCAAAGGGTAGTTGTTTTAAAATGTGTGAGATAAAATCATTTTGAATAATTATATAATCCGTAGAGACACTATAATTGTGATACAACAAACTGTGGTGAACTGCAACAGAGTACCACTTGGAGTGTGCACTGTTTCTGTACTCAAGTGATAGAGTAGACCACATAATTAAAAGAGTGGGGTTCAGCGATACCACCAATAAAAATAATCAATTGTGAAGCACATTCACATGTCTCAGACAGGCTCTGCTGCGCGTGGCCCTTCCCCATTATCCTCTTAGCATAAAAATGCTTCCACATCCACTGCATCCAGGATTCTGGTATGACTGCGAAATCAGCTCTCATGAAAAATGGATAAGACGCAAAAGGTGGCACTGTGTGCTTATTTGCATGTTCATTACCCAGAATCCTCTGGCTGCAGTGGAGCACTGTATGCTACAGAGATAATGGTGAATTCAATGTTTGCCAACCTGTCTGAGCCTTGTGAACTGTGTCTCACAAGTGATAATTTTTATTGCTGTGCGGTATGCTGTTTGCTTATGGTTGGGAGGTTTTTTGACACTTTTTACTCACATAACTTTCTGTGGTGCAATGAAGGAGGGATATATTGTGATTTTGTGCCTGCATAAAATATAGCATGATGATTTTTCTAATTATAATAGGTCTCGCCTTTTTACCGCAGCTCTACAACATATTTCCAACTGGCAGTCAGTTGTACGCTGGAAATAAGAAAGACTTCAGGAACCCACCCACACTCTTGCCCTTTGACATGTCTTGTAGGAACCCCCAGCTGTTAATGCTATGTACTGTATTTTGGTTAAAGCGCAACATTTGATCTTTGCTGTCGCCGCCGGTGTAGGGGGGGTTCCTAAATCTGAATTAATGTGGTTTAACACATCCGAGACACCCCTTCTTCAAACGCATTTTTTTTAAATTAGAGGGGGGGAAAAAGCTCTTGGATTCTCTTTAACTGATCAACTGTATCAATATCCTAATCACTGATTTTCGTCACATTTTATATAATATTAAATAATATTCTGATCATTTTTCTAATAATGTGTGCTTTGTAAAATAAAAAACATTTAATTTCAGTTACATCAGTCGTACATAAGAAAAGCATTTGCAAAAAATGAAGTTCTTGATGTAATATGGAGGAATAGATCATTTGTCATCTACGTGAGTCATCTCGTGTAGTTCAACCTTGACCAAGGCTGATGCAACACACTGCCCCCAGGTTTGTCAAAGCCAAAAAAAACACAGGTTTCACACAGGAATTTGTTCCCTATACAGTACTGTATATGTGGCCATTTTTTGTTGCAGCCACAAGTCGGTGAGACCACGTAAAACATGCCCCTATTTTTTTATTAATTGAAATTTAAGACAGATATATTATTATTTTAATCTTTATCATTATCCATTATCATTATCATTATTATTATTAGTATTATAATTAATTATTATTGTTTATTATTATTTCTATGTATTATTCAGAATAATCAAATTGTTCTTGACAAATAAACTTGATATTACCAGAAATAAGATGGGGTGGGGGAAAGGGGGCATTGTGTTTTTTAAGTGTGCTGAGTGAATTAATCTCTACTCTTTGACATGTACGCTGTTGACAGTATAACTACAGTAATGATCCATGAACATCTTTGAATTCATCACCTAACCTCTTGATTTGTAGATGACTGTCACACTGGAAATTAAATGTCTCTCTCATCACTAATGCTGACCTATGCACCGGAGAAAGCGTGCCATCCTTCTTGATGAACAAAATTCAGTAATTTTCTGCCATCTCTGTCACTTTCATAGGATATTATAAATTCTCATTGAGAGACATCAAGATCAAGGAAAGAGACACCTCACAAGCAGTCGGCTCAATCAACCCCAAACGAGATTAAGCATATATTATGAATACTTCCAATCTGGGGTTATTCGCAAAATCCGCAACTAGCGGATAGTTTCTAAAAATCAGCATGTTTATCTAAGAATAAATGTACTTACCAAATATGATGTTTACAAGAGTAGTCCTTTAAGCATAATTAATACTTCTACAAGGTCGTGCACTGTTAGGTAGTGCCAGTGCAACTAATGGAAACAAATCGGATCTATTTTACATAATTATGATGCAGTGATACATCCGCATTGATGTGGTCTACTTAGATTTTGCAAAGGCTTGGATTCGTTCCACAGAAGAGGGTTAGTGTAGAACTAAACCAAATTGTACTCGGTTGAAGAGTTTACCCTGATTGAAAACTGGTTGAAGGATAACAAACGAGAGTTTTCAATATCTTGAGCTTTTCAGGTTGGCTAAAGTTGTATGTGGAGGTACCTCGGATCGGAACTGGGACCTCGCTGCTTTTCTAACCTTGTTTATTTTAATGCCATGTAGTCAGCAACAGAGCAAAGTCTCATCTTTGCTGATTACCCTAAATTGTGTAAATGTATAAATCAAGAGCAGGGTAGTAATTCTCTCCAGCAGAACTTGAAGGATTTGAAAACTTGGCAGGTAACATGCAAATGCGGTCACGGTTATTGCATTTGGTAAAGAGAAAAACAGGTGACCTTACAATGAATGGGTGCACATTAAGTGTCAACCCTTGAACCAAACAAGATCTTGGGGCCTTTGCTAGAAGCCTTCAGAAACCAACATCGCGGGCGTGTACGACGCCCTCGAGTTTTACAGTGTAGTTATCCACGTATTCCGAAGATTCTGAAGAACTCAGCGTAGCAAAATGCTCAAAACCGTGTGAGGAGCACAGCGATGTGATAAGATCCCTCTCTCAAAAGCTTCATTCTCTACCTGCACAGATCTACTGTTCTGTGATTTGGCCAGCGCATTTCTTCCCCCAGCGATCCAAGTTTTAATCACAATCTTAATAAGCAAATCTACGTGAGCAGGGGTCCTCCGTACAGAACTGCGTGTGATTTCAGTCCGGGATCCCCTGCTTCCTGTGATCAGGTCCCTTATGGGGCCGGTATCTTCCTATGGCAATTAAGTGTCTCGCGTCACGGACTATGGGATTTAAATGCATAGAGATACCGCACACCTATAACGAGGCCTGTACTCAAAATTGGGTGGTCCATAGGTAGCTGAAATCACACGGTTCTGCTCTGGAGACTCCTGCTCACGTACAATAGTAATAAAATTGTTATTAAAACACGTTCATTACTTAGTGGGCTATCCTAAGGCATGAAGGGGTTCAACTCTTGGCAATGCCTCTATAATTGGGGCAGAGGTGGTGGATAAAGGGGACAGTAGTCCATGCTGTGCGTGTTGGCCTGCCGATAAGGTTGGCAGGAGATTAACCCCTTCACTACCATAGCGGTGGAACGCGTTATGGTAATGGAGGGTCCCAACATTCCCACTAACCCCCCCCCCCCCGGAAGCCTCAATATCCATTCCTTCGGGCTACTACCCCATTCACCCATCCTACCCTCTACCCCCAATACAAGAAACCAGAACACAAGACACCTATTACCGCACCTCTTCTACCCCCACAACCCCCACTCCTCCAACACCTACATGTACAGTAATATGGGCATATTACTATTATCCGATATGAATAATATGCTAATTTTCCCATTCTAAAGCAAACATTTAGTCAGTCGCGCAGAAATAAGTAATAAAAATGTCTACTTACCCCTAACCAGTCATATGGGTGTGTCCGTCACCATACTCCAGGGTCAGTCCCGTCCTCCGTTAGCATGGCAACGAGTTACAAGAAAAACCAATCCCCCCCTAACCCCTCTATCACCTTAAAACCGTGTTTAATACCGCTACAAGTAATTAAAGGGTTAACCCCCTCACCTTAAAGTAATGTCACATCTTTTAACCATGGAACGATATCAGCATCAGTCAGGAACCATGGGATTGTATTCAATCCCATGGCTTAATACCACGTGATTATGAGGCAGGTGTTTAAGGATGTGAGTACCTCCCTTTTGAATTACATCACATCCATTAAAAAAAACAAGCTGGTTAAATGATTACAGCTTCCATCAATTGGAGCGTACCTCTGTCTATAAAATGTAATGTTGCAGTGCCTATATACGCCAGTTCATCTCATTTAGCTCAAGAAGTACTTGAGGCAGCTTTCTGTTGCAGATTTCAGAGGGTTTTCTGATTGGATTACAAAAAAAGAATATCAAAGATTAAAGAACAGAAGAAAAGAATGACATAAAGATAGAATGAGAAAGAAGGTGGGTAACAGAAGATTTTTGTAACTTGATCTGTTTCAGGGAGGAATGGGAGTTGGATTGCAAGTGAATGCGCCTGGATCAAGGCTTCCCCTGAAACCGCCCGGGATCGAGGTAAAGACTTCTCTAACTGTAGATACTAATATTGATGTATAAATGCTTTTTTCAGTGTTTTTTATTTATTTATTTCTTTTTATGTTTTTGAATTGCCGCATTGGTGCTAATGTTATTAAAGCTGTGCCCTTTGGTACAGTTAAATAGAGTAAACAACAATGCATTTTTTGTTATTTTTCTATTTCTGTTTTATTGATTTTTCACTAGAATTGTTTTGGTATTTGGATGTCTTGTTAAAGTGAAATTTTAAGGGTTGCTAGCCGTTTTATTTCTGATATTTTTGGTTAGGTGTTTTCTTTAATGTATTCTATATCTTTGGTATATGAACATATTGTTTATTCTTTACAGATTTTGTGAGAATATTTATTGAATTTGTAGATTGAGTGCCTTGTCTGTCGATTATTTGTGGTGGTGTTTAGTGCTTGTTTATTTCTTTAATTGTTTGTGTATTGTTGTGCTGATTGTTTTAATAGGTTGGCCATTGACTGCTAGGTGGGCTTATCTGGCCCATATTCTAATGAGTATGATGTACCACTGAGTGCCAATCAATGTGGGTGGGGTTCTTTGCTGCGTTGGGGAATTAGGGCCACTTGGGGTCGGTATGGGGGACGGGGGGTTAACCTTAATTACACATGTGTTATTAAACCATAAGGTGATTAAGGGGTTAGTGGGTCATTAGATTGTATTTTTTTATTGTATTCTTGGCTGCCAACGGAGGACATAGACCTGGAGTAATGAATGATCAGCCCACTTCATGATGGCAGGGGTAACTAGAAAGTTATATTACTTATATTTTCTGCTGGCTGGCTAATCTTTTGCTTAATGGTAAATGAGCTGGTAGCCATATCTTGAAATAGTAAATGTCCCATGATACTGTACGGTAAGTGTACAGTGGGGGGTGTTTGGGGGTAGAGGAAGGTGGGTAGTAGAGTTATTGTGTTTTTTTCTTTTTTTGGGGTAGAAGGGATTGGGTGAATGGGATAGTAGCCTCCCACGGATGATGTTTTAGCTACCGGGGGGTGTTGGATGGGTTAACGCCTCCATTACCACCTTAGCGTATTAACCGTCTAGGTAATGAAGGGGTTAGCTGTCCACCCCGCAACACAAACCCCCCCCCCGCCAGCCTAATCACCCCACTCCCCACCAGGGCCAAATACCCGCCTTCACCCACACCCGCTACCCACCAATAAACCGGCACCGGTATTTAACCCTCTTCATTGCCGTAGCGGTTAGCCGCTAAGGTAATGAGTTTGCCTGTAATGCATTTTCCTGGATCTGAAAATCATGCCGGGGCCTCCGGTTGCTGATATTAATGTGTATCAGCACCGAGAACACCAGTAAAAGGAACGCGTTCTTTACAGTAGGGCCGTTATAATGTGGAAATTCATTCCCATGGAGACTGTTATTGCGATAGAATAGCTATCTTCAAAAAAGTTGGACATCTTTTTTGTAGACTGGAAGGTATACAGTATATACAAAATAAGTATCATGGAAGGATGTTGATCTCCCACGGGAGTAATCTGCAAATTGGTTCCAATTAGATTGTGTTATAATCGGGGATAATGTGTCAATTGTTTTTTGTTTGTCCTCTCTCTTTATCAATACTGTAAATCACAAATATAGCGAATACCCGTGTCATCTAAAGTTAGCTAGGTTGAACTTGATAGACATGTCTTTTCAACTTTAACTTTATGTACTATATGAGACTTCTAAGATGTACATTTGTCTGCAAACAATTGAAATATGTGTTTTTCTTATTTACCAGATGAAAAATTGCATTCCCGTAGTGTACTGATCAGATGAATAATATGTTTGCTTACATGTTTTAATACATATTGCCATTGCCCTTAATCTTATCTCACTGCTTCCATTAAAATTTTTAGTGTAAACACTTACAGGTACGACATTGCAAACTAAAATTACTTCTGCGCACCATTATTGGTTTCTTGACCCATAGCTTAGTAGATACTAATAACTATACCTTGTTGCGGGTTCAAGAAGTGTACTAATGTATTTTACGGCAGATTAGCTATGATGAACATGTAGATAGTACTTGAAGGTAACTTCTATGTTCTGTTCCAGGTCTAAAGCATTACTGCAAATGAGAAATATGGAAATATACGCGTTAGCAGAAGAAAAAAACAGTCAATTTGTTATTATAGTATTTAGTTTGAATGTCTGGCAAATGGTCACCCATTGATGAAATTGAAGATGTTGAACATTTAATCCACGCTACGTTGATCAATAAAGAAGACTGCTCATAATTAATACTGAAGCATGATGCCCCTGTACCGGAAAACAACAAGACCGATGTAACCAATTACAACCCGTTGTGACGGATACCTATGACTGATTGGTCCATGCCGCTCTACGCCAAGGATTGAGAATCCAAGGGAGTTTGAGATATTGTTATCTGGGGGGGGGAGGGGCTAAATAAAGGAGTTTAAGAAATGGGGCCTATTCTCGTAGGTTTGAATTACTTTGCTGCCATCCTCAATGATTTTGCATGTTCTCACCGAACGGTTGTCCATTTTGTGTTATCACGGTATTCGAAATACTTGAAACCATTTCCACAAGTCAAAAACCTAGAGGTGGAAAATGACAAACCTCAGTACAGCAGCTATGGTATCTCATCCCTCCTCTCTCGAAGTTCTTCCTGTGCGTCTGGCTGCAGTCCTGTAAGAGCTGCATAGAGAGAGCGGACAGATATAGAGTCTGCACGAGAGCCCCTCTCCCTGCAAAGCTCTTACAGCGATCGCAGTGATTCATTTACATTTTAATAACATGTACTGTAGCAGAGGTTCCTTTAGAGCTGACCATCATGATTTTCATCCCTCATGGACCCTGCTTCCACCCTATACAGGCCCCTTGTATGGGGTGCCAGTATTTCCTATGCCTTAAATGTCTCGGGTCCGTGACACATAGATTTATACATTGCTGGAGATAACCTGCACCCCATAACCGGGGCCTGTAACTCGGGACTGCAGGGGGTCCCCGGTGCTGAAATCATGGTTTCGCTCGAAGACCCCTCTACAGTACACTGTTATTAAAATATACTAAAAACAGCTTCATTTACTTTACTTAGCTGGCTATCCCCAAGGCAATGAGGGGTGAAACTTTAGAACGTTGTTCTTGGTGGTAACAAGGAGTGGAATGAGGGGGGCAGTTGAATCATACGAGAAAACTCTACTAAAGACTAAATAAACCAAGTGGGAAGCTAAAGGAAGGAGGCAGATAAGATAATAGTACAGGCTTAAAAAAAAACTTAAAATGCATGCTTGGCTAATAGCAAGAAGCCTGATCAGATAAATGGGGAGCTTGAATTAATAGCTACAACGGAGCAGTATGATATCATAGGCATGACGAAAACATTTTGGATGAAACTCATGACGGAAACGTGTAATTTAGATGGTTTATCTCTCTTTTTCGGAAGGATCGCACAAATGAAGGGGATGTGGAGTATGGTTCTATATGTTAAACCGATCTAAAACCTATTATAAAAAGGATGTGTCTTGAAGGAAGATGAACATTAGAGACCTTGTGGATAGCAATATAGCAGTGGAGGTTAAAGTATAAAGAACATGTTGTGGGAATATGCTATAAACCACCAATATTGTGGATTGAGGAAGCTAAAATACTTTTGCAATGGAGAAGGCATCAAAAACTGGGTCGTGTTTGCATACTGTGGGATATTACTTATCCAGACATAGACTGTGGCAAATGAGATTAGTGTTCGCAACAAAAGGAAACAGGTTTTGTTTTGGGGGTCTTTAAAGCTAATTATAATGACCCAAATTCTTGAGGACCAACAGGGAGAGGTGCGGTTCTTGGATTGGTCATATGCAAACCATGTAGACGTAATAACAAATATTCAAGTCATGGAACATTTGGGTAACACTGATCATAACATGGTCTCCATTTGAAATAATTATCAAAAAACAGATTAACGTGGGTTCCAAAGACTTTTAAACTTTAGAAAAGGCAGATTTTAATAACTAAGGTCTAATCTAGTAGTAATACAATGGAATGATGTTTTTGCAGGGAAAAAGTAGAAGATAAATGGGCCGTCTTTAAACATTGTTCGAAACAGCACTTATCCAGTGGTATAACCCGCTTTGCGGGGGGGGGGGGGGATGCCTTGGGTAATAGTATAAAAGAAATAAGTCAAACCAAGTGGCTAAATAAACATGTAGGGAGGGGAGAAATGACAAGAATAGGAAGGCATTTTAGATTCTTTTAAGCCAGATGGGCTATAGACATCCGTATCAGCAATTATAAGGATGTAACAAAAATTGCAAAAGGGCAATTTAAATGAAAAAATGGATAATGAAAAAAAGGATTGCACTACAGTAAGGTCAACCCTAAAAAGTTCTTTAAGTACCCTTAATAACAAAAAAAACTGATAAAAAAAATATAGGATCCCTTCATGTGAGATGGGTAGGCATTTTAAAATTGGAGATAAGGAAAAAGCAAGGTATTAACAAATTATTTGGCCTCTGTGTTACCGGGAAAATCAGTTCAATAGTACCGCACAGTAGGAAGCCACAACCTCCATATTAATGAACAATTGGTTACTGTAACTGAGGAAGAGTTCATAATCGACTTGGACAAAAATTAAGTAAATAAGGCCCTGGCCCCGATA